>VXBS01000183.1:37992-94856 GCA_013400255.1 Sitta europaea
TCCAAAACATAGCACTCAACTGGACCTTTCCTATATGCCTGCATTTCCAACATCATACATGAAGATATTGAGCAATAAATATACATGAGCAGAAGACCCAAAAGTCTTGCTGAAAACGTGATTTTGCAGATTTCTTTAGCATGGGCTTCGTTACAATACCTTTATTGCTGCACCTGACTGTACCAGCATCTTGTTTTTGATAGCAAACAGCTAAGACAGATGGATAAAAAATATTGTCCTTTAACAAACTAGAATAATGAAGAAAATAGACTATTTTCCACCTGACTGGATTTCTGGAACCTAAAATATTTTTCAAATGAAAGTGAAGAAAAACTTTTAGCATTCATGTGGAAAATTGGTGAATACAGAATAAAAATTTAGTTACAAATATAATTTCATGTTAAGCAGATTATTTTTCTTTTCCAGTTCTAGCTGTAGGAAAAGAATGTCATCTGCCTGATAATACTAGTGCTGTTGTGTCTTTGAAAACTAATGCACATTAAAACATGAAAGTGTCATTTGTTTTTGTTTTTTTAATGAAAGGCACAAATTTGTTTTCCTGGTTTTAGGGTGAGACAGAAATATCTTTTCAGTATATGTATTAGAATGTCCAAAAACCTCAGCTCGAGCTCTCAGTCAACAATTTGATATTAACTTATATTTTCTGGCTGCTGTTAATAAGTTATTCCTTCCCATAAGTACAAAATGCTTTTATAAAAGAAAATAATTTTTTTTAAAGACAAAGAACAGAGCATCCATGAGACTCTCATCAATATGCATTCAGATATATGACTACCTACACCATTATTCTGATATATGATGGTTCTCTTATTTTCCATAATATCTTGTTCCATGGCGGCTGAAATATCAAAACAAATATACGGATGTAGACATGTGTTTATTGAAGTCTCCCTGACTTCTAGACAAAGAGATGTCTCATAGCAGCTTTCAGCTTTTACTTGGCCTTGTAATTGCAATACATTTCTGTGGTGAATTTCAGAGCCATTCAAAATGTCTGAATTTTCTGATTATAGATTGAATAATTGGACTTTCCACTTCTATAATCTTTTTGGTATCTGGTGTAACTCAAAACAGTTACTTTATTTCCTGTATTACTGAGAAAAAATTAATTTCTGGCACAAGCTTATTCAGATTTGCCCTTCTATTTGAGACAATTCAGTGAGAACTAGAACTAAAAATCTAGGCAAGTTCTATAAAGATTTTCTCCTTTTCTATGATGCAAGTACCTCTTCCTGACTGATACTAATTATTGCCATGACTAAGGTTCAAGTAATGCTGTTCTTTAGGGGTTTTTTTAAATTATTTTATGCATGTAGATCAAGAGATTCAGGTGTGTGCTGCACAAAAAAAAGCTTCAGCTTGGTCTGACTCTTCCTCCTGCCTACTAAAGTTGTAATTGTCTCTGGTACCATCTTCACAATTTTAGGAAAGTTGATGCATTAGCTCCCATAATTTCCATACACAGCTACATTTCTGAAGGAGTCCTTGTCACCAAATGCATCTTAAAGCAACATTTGGACTGCTTTGTTTTGTGACAAAAAGATAATCAGTCTGAGCACATGGTCTACTTTCACCTTTACTCTGGGTTGTGAATCCTGGAAGCATTTGCTCTTGTGACTGATCACTGAGATTATTGTCACTGTGCAGATTATAAACACATCATTATGTGAGATTTTGCTGCATTGAGGAATACAAAGTTCTTTCTTTTCCTTTATTTTATTTTTAAGTAAATACAAGTTAGTCTAAATACTTCTGAATTGGCTATAGACATGTCAAAGAAAATAATCTATTTCAGGTCTCAGTTTCAAGCTTGATCCTGTGAAAATATTTTTTTTTCAAGTTGCATAACCTAACATATGACTGAGGAGAAAAAAAACACATTATATAAACCATAGGGAAAGATTAGCTATCCTGCACAGAAAAAATGTTAAATCAATTGATTTTTACCCCCGTGAATGAAGACTTGAAAAAATTCATGCTGTGACTGTATGCTTCCCCCACCCTTCCCCCACTTATTCCAGAACTACCAGAAGGGGTTGTGATGGCAGCATTCACCTTTATAGTGGACTTTGGGGGAGGGATGACAGCATGGTAGGCAAGGCTTTTTGGAGCAGTGATCCAGATGCCTTGCTGGTATGCAGATATCACTATTAAGTCAATTATCTTACTCCATAAGTATCAGACAGCTCAGGCCACTTGAGCTCTCCTGCATGGCAGGAGCTGCATGCTGGGATCTTCCCTTGAGAAGGGACAGCACTCCAGGTTTCTCCTTAGGGCTGAAAGAGTCTTTGCCACAACAGGTCCTTGGTGAGTGATTGATAGTGTGCTAAACTTTAAAATCTTATTGAAATGATATAAAAGATTAATTATGCACATATAATCCTTCAGACATAAACCATTGACTAAATCTAGGACTAGGATTAGGGAGCCCTTAGACTCCCCCCCTGAGAAGGAGTTTGGAACTACAGGGGATTCCTTCTGAATCTCATGACTCAATAGGAGGGTCTCCCTAAGAGCATTATCTGACCTTGTCCCCTCTGCAGTACATAATCATGTGCACCCTGGCATCAAATCTAATTAAACCACTGTTGAGTTTAACATTGATTTTTTCATTAACTCACTTCTTTAATAAAGCATACTGTTGCTTCTCTCTTTCGAGTGAAGTGTATCACTCCATTTACAACATGTGTACAGAGTTTATAAATCGGAAGCACATCTATTGATTTCAATGTGATTTACAGTCACATAAAGGAGATTATAATCAAGGTATGTGTTATTTTCTAATTCTGTTGCAATGAAAAAACAAATGTCAGAGGCTTGCTTAAGAGCTTAGCTTGCACTAAATTGAATTATAGTATGGCTATATTAAATTGATATTGCAGACACTGGTATGATTTTTTAATTGATATAGCTTATTTTCTTTAATTTGCCTAAAGGAGCAGCTCTGCATGTTATTTACAGGAAATGTAAGAGAATCCTTTTTTTGTAGACTTATCTTTAGATGTGTCCTTACTGTCATTCTTATTTTCGACCTATTTTGTCTGTATTTTGTGGTAGATGGTAGATTGGATAATTTCATACATACTAAGTTCTACTCCTGTCTTTCTTTCTTTGGGATTACTCTTAGTTGGTAGATTCAAAATGGTTTCTCTAACAAGAGTAATGAATTTCCTCAATTTTCGAGATTATCTAGTTTTTCTTTGCATATTTGAGGTACGTTGCAGATATTTCTGGAAGACCTTTAATTTCACTTATTTCTTGTGCATGTTGTAAATCATTTTCTGAGCCTCCAAAATGTTTCTCATATAAGACTGAGGAACATGCTTTCTATTATGTTATTTCTGATATCCATTTATCCTATAAATATAATTTTACCTGGAGAAAGACTACAGATTTATGGATCAAGCACAGTAAGCTTAGTTAGGTATAGATATGAGAAGGAACAAATATCTAATCTGTTCACACATTTTAGTTTTGCATTCTAGTATAGAAATGTTACACCAAATTTTCTGAAGTAAGCATAGATTCTATAAAACAGTTAAAAATGAAAAATTATGGTGTTAATTATATTGCAAAGGGATAGCTTCATTAATATCAATGCAGGACTCTTGAAAGTCATGTACCTAAAATCTCAATTTAGAAATGCTAGTATTTGTTTCTTGTGACATTGTATTTTCTTAAGGTTTGTCAGTGTCTGACATTCTGTATAAACCTAGTCATACTGCCTTTGTGTGTGTGAGGAAACGTTTTCACCTTGAAAAATTTATTTATATTTTTTAATTATTCAAGTCCAGTCATTCTGATGTTGAGGATACAGCTGTAGGTACTTTTAATATAGTGACATTTTGCTGTAAGCAATATAATCTCTAAGACAGCCAAAATTTCAATTCTATTTTAGAGAAATAAATCTTACTTATAGAGTTTTGTAATGGTAGGTTCTGAAGGTCTGGCCTCATTTCTATTAAAGCAAAGAGTTCAAGTTCTAAGAAATCAAGCAGGGTTTAGACAATCTAAAAGGGAAGACATTTGGGTGCTAACATGTTTACTCAGATTGAATTTGTTATGAAATTGTTGAAATCTCATTTCAGATGTGTGACACAATTGCCAAGAGTTTTGAGGACAAGGAAAACCTGGCAAATGAGTAAAAGCATCGTAAGTTTCTAACGTCAATTCCATGTCACCTCCTGGCAGACTTCTTCATCTTGATCAGCTTTTTCATCTTGTGTTGTAATGTGATACTGCAGGAGGCTGTCAATGACTGTTTCCCATCATTGCTTGATATCTATTTTTCACATCCAACTACAATGTCTGATTGAGACACAAAACCAAAAACAGAAAAGACATATCTATCAAATTCTGTAACTTTGTAGCTCTTCTTACATCTTCCAAAGCTACAAATTGTACTATTTCTTGAGCCTAACATTGCAGGAGGTAAAATAGCTAATAGGAAACAGAAATGAAAGGGGGAGGAAAAACACATTTTGGCATTGGTTTGCTGGAATTGAGAGCAGTAGAGGAGTACATCTGGGAGGGACAGAGAATAGGAAGGACCTGGAGAAGATGCCATAGATTTAGATAGACATCCCAATTCTGAATATTCAGCCAAACCTTAAGGTTTGTGCCTTTGACACTGTACCGTCTCTACTACTGTTAAATACAGTATCTGAAAGTTGGTAATTCCAAAATGCTGTTTTCTGATCAATGGAGACCTGGTTTTGAAAAATGTTGCAAATATTCTGTTACTTAAGTTTTTTCCTCTAGCCCTGAGGCTTAGTTATCACTGGTGGTATTTTCTCAGCCTTCCACCCACCTGCTGTTTCGGTGCTGGATTGCAAGGTTGATGGCATGAACCTTCTAAATTACACTTCCTAGGAAATACTGCTGATGTATTGCCATGTGTATAACCACAGCACAGCTTGTAGGTATATAAACAGATTTACTGTGAAATGGTAGTATTTCTTTTAGTCTTGTTCTTTCTCAGAATCATTAGACACCAAATGATTTAGGGAAAAAAAAAAAGAACAAGGGAAAGTAATTAAGTAATCGTCCCTTTTGCTCTTTTCCTACACAAAGCCTTGGGGCTTTTTTTTCCAATTTGCTGGTTTTGTGGTTTTTTGGAAAAAAAAAAAACAAAGATTTTTATAGGTTGGAAACAGGGAAATTAAAATACTAATTGGGCTGCATTCAATTTGAGCTAATAGATGCTTTCTTAAATTTAGTATATTAAATATTAAATTGCTCTATTTTATACTGCATTAATTTAAATGTGCATTAAGTTATTTTCCCTCTACAATGTCAGATCTGGGAAAAGAAAAAGCAAAATGCCTTAAGAATATTTTATTGTATCTTAGTTAAATAAACCACAGGCAGTAACTGGGGTTTGCATAACAGCATATCCTCTATAACAGGGAGAGCAGTTGTGCCATAACAATTTTTAGGCAAGTCAGTCATCATGCCACTGAAATATTTCAGCTTTCTGTGTATAAAGTTATTGCTGTTGATCGTCCTCACATTTGCTATTACCATAATTGCATCTTTCTTGTGAGAAATGTTTGCATCCTACAGATATGCAAAATCGAGGCATGCAGAGACTAAAGAGTTTTTAAAGGTAGTTATGTAAGTCGGTATCAAGGTGCACAGAATGCCTTAGAGACAGATATGTGTAAGGTTCTTGAGAATTCTAAGTCACATCTTAATTATTGGGGAGGACTGTGGTCCTTTTGCCTGCCCATCAATACAGCAGACAAAGTAAGGGGTAACTTCTTGGCAGATTGAGAGCTGCAATAGGATTAGCTATTTTTCTCATAATTAATTTCTCAGAAAGGCATTATTTTACCTTGAAATTGAATTATTTCCATTTCCATTTGTAGCCTCTTCCTCCGTCTCATGAAAAAATACAGGACAGACTATATCCCTCAATGTACTAATATATTATATGCTTTTATATCATTTTTACACAGAAATACGAATGCTCCTTTACCAAATATGGAAGTAATATATATTTTGAATCTGTGCTAGGGAAGAAAGATAATACTCTTGATACTGGAAATGATTCACAGGATGTTTTACACAGTCAGCATGTCACAGTCCTTAGGTTTTGTCCCAAGCTTTGGTCCTCCAAGAATGCATACTTTTGATACACAGCAGATTTTTTGTACACCCAGTTAATGTGCCAGTTTGCCCAGCAGACTCTGGAATCTTCTTGATTATCTTGAGATTGTCTTGACCTTCTGGGTACTTGTCCTGGTATCTGTGATCTCCTGGGAATCCTCAGAAGAACCTGAGGGGTCTTGTGGGTCCTCCTACTAAGAAATAGCTGAAGGAATGGAGGTTGTTTAGTCTAGAGAAAAGAAGGCTCAGGGAAGAGCTTAAAGCTCTCTACAACTATCTTAAAGGGGAGAAAATGATCTGAAGTTGCGTCAGGAGAGGTTTAGATTAGGTATTAGAAAGTATTTCTTCTCAGGAAGGGTTTTCAATTGTTGGACCATGCTGTCCAGGGAAGTGGAGAAGTCAGCATCTCTGGACGTATTTAAAAGACATGTAGATGTGGCACTTAGGGACTTGACAGTGTTATGTGTCTAAGTAAAACTAAAGATAAGTGTTGTTCAAGCAACTTGTAACAGATTTTCACAGTTGTCCTTGATCAGTGTGTGTGTTAAGCCTAGGGACCTGCAGACTTTAGGAAGGCTCAAGCACCCTTTTAACACATGCTTTTGGAGAAACCTCACTCTTTTAACCCATTTACACGGAGAAACATGTCTAAGAGCCAGGTCCAGAGCACAGCTTCTGAAACACACCAGTTTGTGCAGAGGAGTATGAGGAGGAGAGCAAAACTAATATATTTTCTGTATCCAACACTTGCACCCTGAGATATGGTGATCATATACTTCAGGTAACAGTCCACGGTCACTGCTGGAGTAACTTTGCATTTCCAGTTGGACTTTTGGACTCGGAGGTTGAGAAGCAACATGAGCTATGCAAGCTTCAGGCAGTAGAAATTGTCTAACACTTTTTTGCTGGTGCTGGGATGTGTGGTCTTCTAGTCTGCAGGAGACCCACAGTTCTTGAGAAGCTCTCATGAAAGAGCTGTGGGGAGGAGATCATCATACTGTGTAGCATCAGAGAGGGTGAGAAAGAACAACTGGGTTTATTCTAAGACCTTAAAACTTCAAGAACCTGAACTATTCCCTGCAGCAGAGGGAATTTACAGCCTACATCTGTAACGTTGGAAAGCAGAAACTACCATCAAGATTAAGGCTGGAAGCCAGTAACTTCATGTAGCAGGAGGAACTGTCCCACCTTGTGACTTGCAATTACAGAATAGATTAAGCCATTGTAGCTGGAGAGAAGCTTGGAGTGTCATTAAATAGAATGTCTCTGGGAGCTGTGTCTAAGATACACAGGACCACTAGAAGGAATCTGGGAAGAACAGTATTAGGGACTACTAAAGATGATTAGAGGTCCCTGCTTTCTATACCTGATTTGTCATCTAGAGGAATGTTTTCTGCTTTCTCATATTCTGGTTGTTGTGAAGTGATTATCTAAGCTCATCCCAGCTACTCATGCCAGGGTGATCTGGAAAGCATTAAACATCAGACAAGCAGTAATCAAAACACATGGAGGGGCCAGGTGATATTCTCTTCAATTCTGCTGGTAAGGTGGAATGCCTTGAACAGGAATTGACAAATTCTGCACTTTAGTAACTGTAAAGCACTGTTGATATCTGGGTCTGTGCGTGTGGGATTCTTTTTGAAGCTTAACAGCTTCTTGGAAGAGATGAAGTCCATTTGACCAGACAGCACAAAAGTATCTTTGAGCCAGAGAAGTGGTAAGGCCCCAAAAACTTTCTCAATTAGCCTCTGTAAGGGGCTTAAGGTTTTTTTTTCTGTGCTCTGAGTTAGACATACAAGAGAGAAAACGGCAGTATATTCTCAAGATGTCAAAACAACAAAAAAAAACTCTTGCTGGCAACTTCAGAAAAATCAGACAACTTTGGCAAATGTTGGAGTAGCATTCAATCAAAATGTTTCACAAAGCATTAACTTAGTCCATTCAATTTAGTAAGGTACAAGCCTACCCGATTATAAGTTACTCAAAATTTAGAAAAGAGGAGATTGGAAGATGGAGAAGAAAGAAAAAGAGAAAATATGTAGAAAAGAACAAATATAGCTACCACTCCTGGTTTCAGAGGGTGTTCAGCTGATAGAAACTCCAAGAGGCGGTAGGGTCAATATGTGGTCTTCACACACTACAACTTCCCAATAATTTTAATGAAATGGATTTATTTCTAGATATGCATTTAAATATTACATCTTTGGCCTATTTTCACTTTGTTCTGTCGTGTATGTGGATAGGCTGCTGAAGCCAACTGGAATAGCAACAATGGCCAGCCTTGGCTGCTCTACACATGGACCCACCCAGCAGCCCACACCTTGCTTGAGAAAAAAGGGAGTAAAGACAAAAACCCCACTAACTTAAATGTTTTGATTTCCACATGTGAGTGTTCATGCTTTTAAAGGATTATCCAAATGGAGGTCTCCTCTGATGCTTTAGAAACTCAGCGTTAATTCCAATAAGAACCATGAATTAACTTGTGTACACAAACCATGTGTATTAAACCACAAATCACACACATTTAAACATATGCTTATAGACAAATATAAGTGTATTAGAACTGGTTTGCTGTATTACCTTAGAAACTATATTTAGCAGGAGCTCACGAAAAAAGAAAGTTATCTAAGACCCAGGAAGTATGACGGATGAAGACAACTAGAATCATAAGTCCCAGGGGGAAGAAAACAACAATTTAATACCTCATACACTTGCAAACAGGCATGAGGTACAACCTGTTTTCCATGCCTGCAAAGAATGACACAGGAACCAGGGGGCTTAAACTGCAAAAAGGAAGATTTAGATTTACTATTCAGAAAGCTTTCCTCTTAAGAGATATTATTGCATTGGAATAGATAGTGAAAGGGGTTTCATCTTCCCTTGCAAGCATTTTTAAAGAATGAATTAAATAATGACCTGCCCAGAATGACAGCTATAATGGTAAAACATTCCCCAAGACAAGGGATGAACTAATTGAACCTTAGAGCCTCTTTCAGCACCACTGTTTCACAGCTGTGTAAACAAGTAATCATTACAAAAGGGGAGCTACAAAGTTGTCTTACAAAAAAAGCCTTTTTCAGAAAAAGAAAATGTTAATGTGGGCAATTTTTTAGGCATAGGAAAGGCCAATTAGTATTGTAATTAGCATTTTCTGAGTGGGGGATTTTATTTTTTTTTACAGACATATTGATAAGGACAAATTTATTTATTCTTCAGTTGTTTAAACCTGGAATTGCTTTCATATATGTAAATATGATGAAAATATTAATTATTTTCACCTTTTACCTTCTCACAAAATTTAAACCTCAATTACTCCAAATCTAGTAATTTTTCCCTTACAGTTATAAAAAATAAAAATAAAATGTTTAAATTTTGAATCTATTGGATTTTTTAACTTTCACTTGATAAAGTAAGAGACGTTCAAAAACAAATATAAGTATTGTCTGTCAGGCTATAGAGATTGAACTGGGACTGAACTTCTCTAGTAGGTGAAGATGATCACAGATGATGTTGTGAAGAAGTCATCAACTCACGAGACACTTTATCTCATTTATAAGTTTCTAATTTACTGTTAACGTGTTATGAAGTTTTGCTGAAAGTATATATTATATTCTCTAAAGTGAGAAATAGCAAAACCTTAATTTCTGTCATTTAGTTTTGGCTTGGGTTTTTTTAATTAACTTTGAGGAATTGAATGTGATAAAGTGAATCTGCAATACTGTTCAGCTTTCCAGGCTGCAAATATAATTAGTCTTTGGATACCAAAGATTTTGTTTACACATTAGTGAGATTAAAAAAACTCAAACAAAAATCATTAGTGTTTATAGATCATATTTATAAGTACTGTCTGGATATTAAAAAGGGTACATTTTAGTTCTTTGTCAGTTCAAAAAGTGAAAAAAAAAGTGGTTTGTGCTCTGGTATGGTTTATGTAAAGATGATCAACAATGTAAATAAAATTCAAAATTTTATTGAGCATAGAATGTAAGTCTATCTGGCCTACAGGACAGACTGTCAGCTCTTACAGAAATCGTTGGAGATGTCATCTTTTTAAGAGAAAATCATTACTTTTATGTAAATTATTTAGTTCATTGACTTGTTTTCTACATTTTAATGCAACTGAAGTTATTTAATAAAGAATTACTTTTGCCTTATCCTTGGTTGTTTGCCTTTTGACTTGCACCTGTCTTTATTGTTAATTAAATTGTATTTTAATATGTTATGCTATATATTATCCTATATCATACTGCAATGCATCATATCACATCATATATCATAATCAAGAAATGGAGTTCATAATGCTGCTGTTTCATGACACCAACTTCCCATCCTCCTTGTTTTACTTGGTGTTGAGTGAAATCTCTCTCTAATTTTATACTTACTTCATGCTTTCCCATATATTACTCAGTTTTATCTCCTCTGTCCATTCTAATAAAATGCATTCTTAAAACATTATTTACAATAATACGCATAAAATGCATACTGTTGAAACTGCTGCATGTGCATCGATTCTTGAAATAGTCCATTGTATCATATTTAACTTGTTCTAATCTTATTTATGAATCTTTTCAAGTAAGACTACTGAACTGCATTCCTCTGTATTACACAAATACATTCTGCTATGCTCAGTACACATTGTTGACCATTAGTACTTCTTATTATCTGCAGTGAACATAATCGCCCACAGCTGTAGAGTAAGAATATTGAGTAATTTGAAATTATAGCTTTTTTAAAGGTCAATGTCCTGTAACAGAAATTACTTGCAACAAGTTTTTTATATTGCTATCTTCCATGAAATTCAAATTTAATCCCTCTATTTTTTTATTACAGCTGATGTAAACCAGCATATCACAATAACTTCCACCTCCTTGCTGATTCCCTGCAGTTGAAACTGGCAGTCTTCACATGAATTGTACTTTTTTTATTACCCAGAAATCTTTCAGATCCTCCAGGTTCTTAAGGTGTTCTGGTGGCAATCGTAACCAAGATAAAAATTAGATAAATTTGTGTTTATAATCTTGATGGACCTGCAGTGAAATAAAGAAGAGAAGCTACACTTGCCTTTGCCTCTGCTCATGTGGAGGTAAGATTGGAAAGAATGGGGGCAAAGATGGAGCTATGATTCTGTTGAGGATAACACTTGTATTTGAGATATTCCTCCATGGTGTCTGGCCTAGATTAAATATACTTTATATGTCCAGAACTGGGTAAAAGTATTCTAGAACAACATATAATTGGGCCCAACATGTGTGATATTTCATTGCCTTGTATCTTCCGAAGTCCTTTATATGTGTAAAGTAAAAGTAATGTACAGGTGTGATGTCTGATTCTGGTTTAGTTCCACAATCACTGCATGAGGTGTATACTAACAGAGGATATATTGTGCTGTGAAATGATGATGAAGGTGCCAATCTGTAGCTTCAACCAAAAAGGCTGCTGAATAGCTGATAATTCTCCTGTGTGCTGGTGAACATTACAGGCTGCTTAGCAGATATTGTACTAGTATGGAATTTCTGAAAGTAATGAAAACTTGACTATTTCTATTTAGAGAAATAATTAGTTTTTATTGTTTTTAAGCTTTATCAGTGGGCTAAAAACCAAAATATTTTTCCGTGGATAGGACATTTTAAAATATACTGGAACAAAAAGTTAATCGATTAGTATGTAATTATATTTGTCCCTTTTTCATTTATCTTTTCAGATAATTACATGTAAAATCTTGATCATAGTAATATTTGGTTTGCAATTTTTGAAATATTTCTTTTCTTTCTCTAGGCAATGTTAGGTAAATAAAAAACAGTGTTTAAGAAGTGGAATCTTCGGGACTATTGTGATATACTAATTTTAGTATGCTTTTTCATAGCTGCCTGTGACAATAATATGGATTCATCTTAGTACTCCAAATGTGTAAATTTGGCATGTCTGGGGTTTTTTTAATATATCAACTTGTGGGATACAAGGAACAAACAGGACATAGTTTCTTCTTCTAATCTCTATGCTGCAATTATTGCTGGGATCAAAAAATGTGGGTTTCCTGGGAACCTGCATATAATTAGCTGCTGTTAACCCAGAAGTCTTAGAATATCTGAGAATTATCCTGCAGGAAAGTAATTGGCCCAAAAGGCTTTCCTTTTATGCAAGGGAAAGGATGGGTTGGAGGGAAGAATATGATGTTTTCATCATATCACAGACTTGTCAGGAGAGGGATGCTCCAGGCAAATATCATTAAAACCATTATTTGAGTGGAAGTTATATTATTAGATTGGTACAAATCCTAAAGAACTTTCTATGAATTGAGGTCTTATTTTCATAGAGCTACCGATACTACCGTCATGTTTAGAAATGCACGATGTCTGATGGTTGAAATGATTGGAAATAAAGTGCAGTCAAATTCTTTTAAGAAACATGCCTATGTTAGTCTCTTGAAAGGGTCATACAATGTTATGATGATGGCACAGCAGTGGATATGCCAAATTTGCAAAACGAAACTTTTCCTTCCAAGCAATGTATTTGCTTTCTCTGTTTTGAGACCTTAAGAGATTAATTGAGAGGTGACTCAAAATGTGCTCTTCCTAGAAACTTAAGTAATTTGCACTCCACATCACTTGAAGAATGCCCATAGTTTAAGATGAGGTCTCACAGAGTGAATTCCATACGTTCTGTTAAAGATTGAAGGCCAAAGTCCATGGACTTTCTTGAGCAATCTGTGATTAAAGAAAAAAAAAAAAATGCAGGGCTTCAGGAGTATCTTTCTTACAAATTCTTCTAAAGATGTCTCATTTCTAAAGTTTATTAGCCATTGTCTGGTTTGTAGGAAGGAGAAGTGAAAGAAGACGAAAACATATTTAATAGCAGGAATTTTCCCCAGTCAGATGGTACAGAACTTCACCATTTAACATAATTCATTTTTCAATGTAGTTATGCATATATATTTTCTTTTTGAGACTAAGGGTATGTTAAAGCATTCCAACTTACCAAGATGAAAAGTAATATTTTTGATCAATGTCTCGTAAGTAAGGGAAAAATATAGGAGGAATGTAAATTACTGTCTTTAATCAACCATTTAGTGCTATCATATAGAATTTTATTTCTTTACACAAACAAAGTGTAAAATTTTCTGGAACTTTACTTTTTGAGATCATAAAGTAGTGGTTCTGTTCCCATTTTAGCCCAAAAGTTTGGGAAATGAAAGCGTGTAAGTCCAGTAGTCAAATATTTACAAGCTGTTATTTATCTCCAGCATTTTTATTTCAGACATGTTGGTATTTACTTTATTAGTGCTTACTGTGAGAGTACCATGCAGTTACTTTAAGGAAGACTGCAGATTCACCACTTTGATATTGCCATATTTCTCTCTGAGATTCTTTCTACAAGTCTAAAAGTCTTCTGAGCATCTGTAGAGACAGCAAACATTTCGACAGGATTGCTTTTTGTGCAGAGCAAATATACTTTATCAAGTGGAAAACTGTTGAAAGGCATTAGACTGCAAAACAAACCTTTTCCTGGTTGGAAAGAAACCATAAACTTCGTACTTCAAACAAATATTCTTAACTGGGGGAAAATCCCCAAGTCCTCTGTATTGAGACAAATATTATAGTACATTCTGTCTTCTTTATTATGCTTTTTAAACCCTTTAGCTCTAAAAGAAGTTCAGTGTTCTCCACTATATTTCTCTTTTCACGTACATTATTCCAGCCCACAAGTCTCATGTCTGCTTCTTTCCTTGCTGATCTTACTCATGTAAGAGTAAAATTTCTGGTTTTGGCCAACATGACCTTTTAAATGCTAAATTTCATTAGAGATCTGGCAATTCTTGACGTCATTCAGCTTTGATGGAGTATCTCCAGAGGTAAGGAATTAGTCAATAGCTTTCAGTTTACTAAACTTCACTGGCAAAGGCAAGGAGGATCTGGGCCAGTTCAGATACCCTACAGCTGCAGTTGGTCAGACTTCCGTGTCTGTGTGCACATGTGTGAGTGTATGTACAAGTAAAGTGGACATTGAGCTGTTGACTGCAACTCTCTAGATGCCATCCAGCCAATTTCCTAATGGCCCATCCCTCATACCCATATCCTTCCAGTATAGGGGGAATAATGCTGGGGGGGGACATATCAAGGGCCTTACAGAAGTCTAGGTAGATGATGACTGTAGCTCTTGCCTACTCCACTAGTGTAGTTACTCCATCACTCCGTCACAGAAAGTTACTAGATTAGTCAGGCAAGATGTGCTCTTGGTGAAGTTGTCTTTCTTATGT
This sequence comes from Sitta europaea, assembly GCA_013400255.1. Taxonomy (NCBI): domain Eukaryota; kingdom Metazoa; phylum Chordata; class Aves; order Passeriformes; family Sittidae; genus Sitta; species Sitta europaea. Next base: position 52,379 of record VXBS01000183.1, read on the forward strand.
TTTGGCACATCCTGCAGGAGGATTTGCTTCATGATGTTACTGTACAAAGTAAGGTAGTTCCCAGGGTACTTCTTTCTACCTTTTTTAAAATGTGTTTTCCTTCTTCCATTCACTGAGGACTTTGTCTGATTACCATGGTATTTCACAGAAATATCACAGAAAATGGCTTGGCAACTACACCAGTCATTTCCCTCAGGACCCTGGGATACATACTGTTAGGTCCCAAGAAGTTTATTTTCACTTTCTTCAGGTGGTCTAAAACCTGATCTTATCCTGTCATGTCCCACTCCCTCTCTTGAGTTTCAGTGCTTGAGAAGAGAAATTGCCATTGAAAACTGAGACATAAAATACTGACGAGTACCTCTGCCATGTTGATTGTCACAAGATCTGCCATCTTATGGCAAGGGAAGTGCATATTCTTCAATCTTCCCTTTCTGACCAACATGCCTGTAAATTCTTTTCTTACTATTCTTTGCATTCCAGCTGGACTTTAACTTTCACAATCCCATCCTTACCCATCTGGGAATTGTCCCTGTATTCATCCCAGGATATGTATCCCAGGTTACACGGCATGTGCATTTCCTCCTCACACTTTAGTTTGACCAGACAGTCTTTACTGAGTGTGGAGAGATGACTAGAAGTAAAAAAAAAAAAAAAAGAGTATGGAAATTATAGGGTAAAGCTCAGCTTCTACTCCTTGGATGAAATGGGGTTGGCACGCTTGTAGCCTGTCCCACAATAATTCCTCATACACATGATCTGCAACTGTTTATGCCCTTGCTACCGGAGTGGGGGGGGATGGAGGAGAGGGTGGAGCAGAGTGGAGCAGAGTGGAGCAGAGCAACATGGCCAGTCTGTTGAAATTCTTGCAGGAAGAGGAACTTGACAGTACAAGTTTTTGCAACTGATAAACCACATAGCACCTGTTCATCAAGGGTGATAAGAGATGTCCTGCTGCTGAGCCAATAACTGTGGCAAAATTATTCTCATTCATTAAAGTTAGTTCATTATAGCCTATCTGTAATAGGCTGAACATGTTTTCTCCCCTATAGGGACACCTATTGGGTTAGAACAACATTCTGTATACTCAATATTTTTACTGGGGATGAGAGCTTCTCTGTATTTTGTTTTGAATACATTTTTGCAGTCAGATACTCTCACCGGAAATCCTTGAACCTTAACCTGTCACAATTTTGTATTAATACAGAACTTTATCCTGTAAAGTGTTGGTGTGAGTCTTCCATGGGTGCTAGAAATTCCTAGCAACGAGTAAAATTCTCAAAGAAAGTTTGAGACCCACTCAGGGAACATAAAGTGGGAAGACCTGCTGAGGGGCCTCCCTTGTGTTGTTGGTGTGCGTCCCTGAATAAGTCAGTCAAAATGTCCTCTAGTCCAGCAGCATTGCTCAGTGAAGAGTTCCCCTAAAGTTCTGACAGACTGGTCAAGTACGAGGGTCTCCTTTCCTGGGGCACTGACAGACCAATCAAACAGTAAGGATCAAGGAAATTTCCTCACACTAAGGATTAAGGACATCTCCTTTTCACATGACGCTGAGCCATGTAAGTCTCCTGCATTTCTTGGGAAAATATATTTCTTTCAGTTAGCCAGAAAGTCCAGACTAGGATAGAAAATAAGAAGTTACTGAAAAAAAATTTACTTGATTGGGGAAAGAAAACATCAGTTTTGGTTTTTGGGTTTTTTTTTGTTTTTTTAATATATTGTTGGACAACCATCTAGTTCTCATGATTTTACTGTAAACTACAATTTGAGAATCTTTGAGGCTTTTTCTTCTTCGTAGGTCTCTCTAGGTATTATTCCTGAAGTAGTTCCATGCAATGGAACCTTAATTTTATTTTAGAAGTATTTTGTCCATTTGTAAGCAATTAGCTATAGGGCCCTAAACCCATTTTTCCACTGGGGAGTTTAAAAGCTATCTTCTTTTCTTTTTGCTTTTTCCTCGTTCACGATATCAATCAGGGAATGTATTAAAAAATCATAATTCATTACAAGGGTTTTACATTTGCTCATAAAAATAGAGAAATCACAGCACTCACAATACATACCATACTTACTTTCACAGCGACATAAGGCCAGTCTTACTTCATTTTGTAAAACTTCATAGACAAGTATAAGTCTTTGTGCAACCCTTAAATCCAGAAATCCAGAAGAAGGTAGCAGATACTGAAAAAGATATTGCTATAACACAATGTTATAATTCTTAAACTAGGAAGTGATTGTTAAATTTTAAACATAATGGAAATTTTACCAGATAACAAAACATGCCAATAAGTGACTGGAGTGAAAATAAAAGACTCAGTATGCACTGGTTTAATTATAGTGTAATAATGTCTTAGTGCTTAGAAACATATTTTAAGACATGGTATTTAAAAGTATGGGCTTCCTAACCAGAGAAAATTATTGTTCATAATGTAACTGCCATTCTTTTTAAACTTTTGTTTCTCTATAAGATCATACAAAAAATGTGGGGTTTATTTTAATATAGCTTCTTGAAACATGACCAAAAATTTTCAAAAGGTTTCTTGAAGGTGAACTGAAGGAGAAAAATGTACATTTTCCTAAGTCCAAATTCTTTCACTTATTATAATGAATTAATTAGGATATGGATGGAAATGTAATACAGATTGAGCTAAGATTTTAATAGAATTTTTTTATATGAATTAATAAGTTCTAATCTAAAACATGATTTTCTAAAGATAGTCCTATTACTTCATCAATGTTACAGCTGGTGTGGGTTGCAGTATCTGTAAAACATTGGCTTTACTACAGCTGAAGATTGAGTCACTTTCAAGAAATTTTTAAAAATTTTTCTTCTCTATTAAATGTTTCTTTATAAAACCATGCAGTTTTGCAAATGAAAGCTCTGAGCACAAATCCCTGATGCTTACTGTGACCTTCTCAGTGCACCTTCGCAGCGATTTAAAGAAACAATAATTATTCTGTTGATTATACACATACACATACACATAATCTGATGGAGAATAGTTGATGAGTTCTGGAGTTCCTTCCTGATGAAATAAACCAAGCATCAGAAGAAAATTATCTTGAAGGACTTTAAAAGTTATGTTAGTGTTAGAATCTGATTATTGAGACATGCCTCTGCCCAAACTAAGGTGTAAACGAGAACATATGCTGAAGTCAGTAGTACAGATTTTACTTAATAATAAAAGTGAGGTATAGAAATAGAAAGAAATAAGAAAGAGAAAGAGGAAGAGGAAGAGAGAGAGAGAGATTAAGCAGAAGATAGTCACCACCCCATGGATCCAGAGGCGTCCTGTTGGTCCTTCTTCACTGTGGTCTTTAGAGTGGCTGCTGTCCCAGAGTTGTTCTTCCAGAGATACCACCTTTATTCAGTCCAAGTTCCAGGTATCCATGGGGTGGTTGCTGGTGTTCCCATAATTTGGGATAAACAGTTGTTTCCTTTCTCACAGTCTGCCACTGCCCTTTGTCCACATGCACAAATCAGAATGTGTTAGCTAGACCTCACCAGTGCTGGGCCTGGAATTAGTGCCTGTTTGTTGCAAGCTCCTCTCTTCTGTGCTAATCTCAAGTTCCCACTAGTGGCAGCTTGTCTTATGGCAAGTTCCTTCTGTGGCCTTGACAGTGTTTGAGGCAATTGTGATCTTTAAGTCTCTTACAGTTAGATGAAACAAAGCCATGTATTTGTGCTTATTCTACTGGTATAAATCAATTATATCAATGTGAGTGAGGAAAAAAATAGCTTCATTGTGTGAGCAGCTAAATTAATCATCGATATTAGAAAGTCTTTTCCCATTGTTCATTCACAGCTTGTCGAAAGAAGACATGTTCAATTGCTAAACACAAGAACAGCTACACAAAAAGTAACTGTATGTATGCAGAAGAGTGAAAAGAGGAAGCCTAAGTCAGCACATTCCTTTTTACATAGTGCTGGTGAATTGGAACTTATGTTGACAACTGGTTTTTTTCATGACAGTTAGTCTTTAAAACTTGAAATTAGGAGCATGGACCATGTCCCCAAACTATGTCATTAAACCCCTTCAAAATCAAGGGTTTTGTTCCCCTTACCACTTCCCTTAACACTCTGTTTCCTTTCCTACTTTCCTGCCTGGATTAAATATCCACTGAATATTAGTATTTTCCTCTTTCTTTGGAAAGGCATAACATTTGTTCAAGCTCCAGTCTCATTGTTTAGATATACCACGCTTTTTTAAAAAATGAGAGTATTTCAGACTGACTTGAGACTTGATGGGTATTATGGCATTAAAAAAAAAAAAACCTTTGGTGTGGTCCTTTGAGAATTGCAGAGTACAGAAAGGCTAGTGTCCCAGAGATTAGATTCTAAGCCATGATTTTGCCGTTACCTTCGCGTCATACATAAATATGTTTATTTCAAACTGATTGTTGAGGAGATGTAGTGACCTGTGGGACCAATAGTGTGAAGCGGGGAAATGGCATTCAGGAAGCTGGATACTTCTAATTATAGCTATTAAATGGATGTGCTGAATTTTTAACTTCTCCAGGAATGGTTAGGGAGGGTAGCTAGTGGGCCAGGGGAGGACCTGGCAGGCAGGGTCCTCCCATCATCCCGGACTGGAGTGGGGCAGCTCAGGGACACTGGGACAGCCCCAGCCCTGGGCATCAGGCACCTCCTGGGGACAAAGCCTTGTACAGATCCGTGGGTAGGAGGTGAAGGCTGAGGCATCTGCAATGTGATGGCCACTGCCAAGGGCAGGCCCCATGCACATCCTCAGCTTAGAGCAGCATCCAGGACCAGAGGATGACCCTGGTGACCACACCCCCAAAGTGCTTCTGCAGCTTCTCCTGAGGGTGCCCAGGAAAGTGGCTGGATGGAAACTGTCTGAATGGATATCTGTACACATACCTTGTCTGTCTGTGTGTGGTTAATATAAGTAGCACTCACGTATCTGTCTGTGTATGCATCTGCACACAGTTACATGAATTTCATGAGGACTGCCTGATGATTCTGTGTGTAGCTGATGTAGCTTATTGCTGAGAGTTACTTGCTTAGGCCAAGGTTGAAGTTCTTTAGGTATGAGGTACAAAAGATGCCTTCTCAGAACTGGGATATATAGGTGGGAAATTAATTTTCTGATAAATTTTAGTTTAATCACACGTTTAAATCAGGATTTTCTGTAAAAGTGTTGTTTCCTATAATTTTTCTATAGGCTTAAGTGATAACTGTCCTCTTTGTGTCTTTTTCTGTGTAATTGTATTTTTCTTTCTTTTCACTGTAATTTTGCATGTGGCTTGCCAATTACACTACAAAATATTTGAAATATACTGTTCTATCAAAAAAAAATACTTGTCATGTTTAATCTGAGGTAACTTTTGCAACATTCTGACATATTTCATTGGTTTAATATGCTCAATATGACAGAGTATTAGGGAATTTATTCACGTCTAGACTGCTATGGATTTCTAAACTGCCCATTGTTTGTCATACTTTTTTTCTTGAGTTCTTCTTCACTGCATCCACCTTTCTGTGCATAGAAACTAGGATATATGTCTCATTAATTATACAGGAATTGCATAATCTTGCTGTATTTGCCTCAAAATATGTATGCCAAAATTGTTCATGTGGGAAGTAAAACTTTTTTTGGCCTTTTTCCCAGAGTATACCATTTGATGCTTAGATACATTACAAGTGAATTAAAAAAATAAAATTAAAGTGAATACCTTTATGCTTCAGTTATGCCTGTAGGCAGGAGATGAAGACAGCAGTTGCAATATATTCTGGTCTGCAAATATTGTCCTGACTGAAGGACAGTTTCTTCAGCAGTAGAGAGACTTCCACATTTTTCTTACCTTCTTTAATAAAATGTTTAAGAATATTTACCACTAAAATGATATTTTTGTAGACTGTATTAACTATTTTAACTGTGCAAATTTTACATTGTTTATACCACAATGTTCTATCTTGCAAAATAATTGGAGGATTCAGTCAACTGAAGCAAAATTCTGCTTTTTTCTTCAGTTTCCTTAAATCCTTATATTACATACTCTAGTATTGTTATACAGAATTGCTGTAATTCTATAGGCACATAGAACATATATTAACTTAAATATTTCTAGTGATTTTGCAAACTCTTATCTATAGGAATTTATAATTTAAAATGTTCCTGTACCATAGCATGGATTTTTAAATCAAATCAGTTAAAAAAAATAAAAAATGTAGAATCTCCTCTTTGATTCAAATATAATTGCCCTAAATCATTTTGCAAGAATATATTAATCTTGTAAGAATCACAGCAATTTACCACAGCTCACTCTTTGTTCTCATAATCACCAACTAGTTGCACTTTCAGAATATTCTTGATGCATCTCACTGGCTATTCATGCTTGAATGTTGCATGAAAATCTCATTTTAGATCAAGTCTTACTGTTAAGTGCTATATCAAAGTATCGGAAATTGTGTTGGCTGCGAAAGGTTGACAGAATGAAAAAGATGCAATACAGAAGGAAATCATCATGCTTTTTTCCTTGGTTTACTAATTGTAACGTATTAGCTATCTTTCCAATTTGGAGAAAATTAAAATTGTTTACTGGTAAGACTGTAATACTGCACCAGTGCTACATGGTTCTGGGATTCCAGAACCTTCTACATCATTCTGGGATGGCTGTAACAAAATGCAAACATTACATTGTTTTTCAGTTTTCCATCCACCTGTATTCCAGCACTACAACATGCACTTTGGAATGTTGTGTCCTCAGAGTACATTATATAAAAGCCAGTAATCATTGTCAAGAGCTAAACATTTATAAACAGCACAAAGCTTTTTGCAATCCCAGCAAATCGAGAATAAATTTCCTATAATGCAAAAGTGCACCCTCCAGATGCTCTCAGATTACAATGGACTAAATGCATTGGCTTAAAAAATGCAGGCTTCATGTGCTCTCTTGCTATTGTAAATAATTGGGTTGTTCATATAAAGCTTGTAAAATGCTGTGTTACACAACATAAAATTTCATTTGTAACAGAAAACTTCAATCAGTTAAGACCTACATGTAAAAATGTCTTTCAAAATCTTTTTGTTTTGTTTTATTTTCCTTTCTAAATGATGTTTGGGTCCTTGAAAGAAAGCAGTATCTTTGGTTTTACAAGTTTTCTTTACTTATGATGCTAGCAGAGATCATAGTCAGGACAAGATAATCCTCCATTTGGCATCTTAATAGTTTCCATTATAACTGACTGACAGAGCTTTATAGTGCAATGAAATACTGTTAAAAATAGGATCAAATTGTTTTCTTCTTCTGAAAAAAACCTGTAAAAGGTCTTCCTGAAATTTTCATGGTATTGTGTGCTTGAGAGTGATGACATTTAATAGTTTTCTCTAGGGACAATCTTGCAAAAAAAAATCAGCATGTAACCCTTGGAAATATTGGAAATATAAGGGAGTAATTTTTCACCTCCTGTCCCAAATATTTTTAGATGACACCCATAAATATAATGAAAGGAAAATAATGAAGAGAGCTCTAATTTTGGTCATCTTCAGTGTCCACTTGTTACAAAGAGGGTTCATGCTATTATTCCTTAGTGAATGAAGCACACAGGTCAGAATGGAAATGGAAAAACAAGTAGTTTATTAATTCTTGGTTTCATTTAAGTAATTGGTTCCTTTAATGCTCTTTGTGGTGCAGTTCAAGGTCTTTTGCCTCTGTCTGTCTCTTCCTCAGATTCTATTGAGTTCCTTAAATATGTTGTGATAGGAAATAACACTTTGGAATTGTAAAGGTTTCCCTTTTTGAGAGGAGAAATGTGCTTTTGCTCTCTCTCAGTAGATTTCTGAGCAATTTAGTTATCTCCAGTTGAGCAAAATTCTCCTGCCTGCTGTTCAGTGTGACTTTTAGCCTGAGGTCAAAAAGAATTATGTTCCAAAGATTTTGGTTTTGGTTAACTTTAGTTCTAGATTCATCAAGATTAAATTTTCAATTGAAAATTAATTTTAAAGTTAGTTTTGTTCTGTGCTAAGAATTCGTATTACCATAATATTAATTTTTATTCTCTTTGTGCTGTTTAATAGTTGATTCCTATATATGGGCCTTAAAGCCAATACTACAAAATAAAACAGCATTGTAAGAATATCCTTAAAGAAAACATGTACACTATTAAAAATCTTCAACTGAAAATGAAATAGGACTTTGCACACTAGATATTTATATCAACAAGAAAACAGTTATCCCTTCCCGCTAATTACTGAGTAAATTAATTGTGGAATGGGATTCTATTGACTGCAAAAATGGTAGTAATTATTGGGTAGCTTGAATGAGTTGAACATATAAGGATCTAAACTTGAAAAAACATGGTTTTTGATTCTATTGCACACCCTTCAATAAATTGCAGTGACTAATTTACTTTGAACCTGACTGTACTTGTAACATGATTAACTATAAAAGTTCCTTATCCATCCTGATTTAGGAACCCTATAAACTGTGATGTCACAAGGGAAAAAAAAGTCCTACCCAGTCTAGGTTAGGTAATGTAAGGTTAATGAGCAATTCTTTTTCTTTTTTTTTCCCAGGGACTAGGCAGTGGAGGAGAGAAGCCCAGCTAAACCTTTGCTTAAAGTGCTTAAATAAGATTGAGAACAGAAATATATGGTCTAGCAATGTATTAGAAATGATTCTGAAAACATGAAATAAAGTCTGAGCAGTTCATTGAGATGCCAAGAAAACAGGTTTTCCTTATTTAGCTGAAGAACGTAGTTGGTCTCTTATTTCAACTTGTTTCTTTTAGAAGCCACTCAGATTAATGGATAAAATAATCTTTTTTTCAAACGACATAAACTTATAAATCCTCCATTTCTACCATCTTGCACCTTAAAACATCCTGGAATATATTCTTTTGGAGCCTACTGCTGTCTATGACGGTTGACAAAGCTCCTTAATATACATAGCCACGAATTCATTGATCTTCTGTATATGGCTTGAAAGAACCAAATTTTGCTCTGTAATATATATGCTTTCACTTATTTTACTATTGGGAGAAAAGAAAAGCATTCCAGAACTTTAAGAGTTCTTGAAATAAAGCCAAGACAAACTCTTGCAAAAAATATATTAGCCCCAAAGAATGGTGGCATGACTGTTCATAGGTAAAAACAACACGGGAAAAACTAGACCGTTGCCAGTAAAAAAACAAGGAATCATTTCCCACTGCAGTTTGAATATACTGTGGAAGGCTTTCACTGTCTGTAACAACACTTTATCAGGGCTACATCAAGAACTGAGAATGTCTTCTTACAGAGGCTTCTCAGTGAATCTGCCAGTCTTCTGTGCTTTTGTTGTAGAGGTCAGAAAAAGACCTTTACATCCCCCTCCCTCCATCACTGCTGTTGTGTCACAGAGGGCCACATTGGAACAGGCACCCCTTTTAATTTCATACAAGTGTATGTATATGTCTGTCACTATAAAATGAACTGTCTTATTCCTGTTTTTTTGTTTTTGAATTAATAATCTTGCATAAAACCCACTCAATAGTATATGCAAAAACCCTATTGTATTGGTGAACTGATTTTCCATAAAATCTTCCAAATGGAGGAAATACCAGGGTGGACAGGGAATACTGGCTTAAAGTATGACCTGCTAATCTTCTTCTATTATTTATCAAGAAAAATGAATCAGAAAGTGATCTTGAGACACTCTGAAATAATATTTTTAACAGTTACCACAGAGAAAGAGACTAACATTACAGTATAATGTATAGTTGTGTTTCAATATGCAATATAGTTGCTGTTTAATCAGTTACTAAATTGCAAATTAATTGCTGGTTCATACAAAAAAATCCCTGTAAATTTTCACCTTCTTTGGTAAATTTTGTTTTATTATCAATAGGTATGCTCCAGCATAGCATGCACATCATAGAGTGACCTTTGGTGACAGTTACAGACTAATGTATCTAATGATGAAAATATCACAAAACCACATGTGATAGTGTAGATATTGATAGAATAATGGAGCCCTGAGTTTATAAAAAAGATTAATACAATACCATGATTTTTTTTAAATACAGGTGTCAAAACACATGCAAGGGCTTTTTACACACACAGGTTTGCCTTGAAAAAATCCTAGTTGTTTCAAGAATCTGTTCAAACCAGAAATGCTGAATAGAAGACAATATACATATTTATACAATATACATATACATTCACATAATATACAATTAACCTGATCTTATCATATAAGAAAAAACAGTTAGTAGTAATTGCAGGCAAAATCTCCTCGGAACGTGAGAGGGACAGACATGTAATACTATTTTATGCAGAAGTCTGCACAGTGCACACTTATTTTATTCATGGGTTTTGCAAGCATTTTCAGTTAATGCTCTGGAAATAATATAAAGAGATAGGGAAATGTAAAGGAAATCCATGTTTTGATGGGACAGTGATTGACAAATTCTCTTCTCCTTGTAGATACTTTATTATTCCATTTTGTTATTTTACCAAGTTTGTTAACTTCACCCTGACCAATTGATGCTTTCTGCCTTTGCTCTTGGTAATGCACTTAGGTACGTATTGTTCTATATAGTTTTCCAACTCCAACTGGTTTTTTGAACAAAAGAGTATTTAAATTCTAAATCATATTTATTATATATTTCCACATCATAATGAGTCTTAAAGAGTTAAGATGACTGTTATCATTTAAGATCAGTTATTACTGTTTCGTTTAAAAAATCAAATAAAATTAAATATTGAAAATTAAATATTGAAGTTTTTAAATAGAAATTAAATTTTGAAATTGAAACCTGGAAATTTAAAACACTACTGCTAAGGTATACAATTAATTATTTGTTTTTATATATATATATTTATATATATATTTATATATACTATATATATATAGTTTCACCAAAACAAGTCCTGTCTAACCAACCTAGTGGCATTTTATAGTGGAATGACTGCGTTGCTGGACAAGGGAAGGTTTACAGATGAAATTTATCTGGACTTCTATAAGGCCTTTCACATGGTTCCCTTCAATATCCTTCTCTCTAAACTGGAGAGGGATGGATTTGACGAATGATCTAGTAGGTGGATAAGGAGTTGGTTGGATGGTCAATCCAGAGGGTAGTGGTCAACAGCTCAAAGTCCCAGTGGGTATCATTGATAAGAAGTGTCCCTCAGGGGTCTCTACAGCAACCAGTACCATTTAATGTCTTCATTAATGACCCAGACAAAGGGATAAAGTGCAGCCTCAGCAAATTTGCAGATGACCCCAAGCTGAGCGGTGCAGGTGACACATTTGAAAGAGAGGATGTTATCCAGAGGGACCTAGATAAGCTTGAGAAATGGACCCATGGGAATCTTATGAGGTATAACAATTTCGAGGTCCTCTGTGTCATTTGAGACAATGCCTGGTATCAGGCTGAGGGATAAATATACTAAAAGCAGCCCTGATGAGAAAGACTTGTTGGTGCTGGTAAATGAGAGGCTGGACATGTTCCAACAATGTGCACTTGCAGACCAAAAAGCCAGCTGTTTCCTGAGCTGCAACCAAAGCAGCGTGACCAGCAGGGAGAGGAAGGGGATTCTGTCCCTCTGCTCTGGTGAGACATCACCTGGAGATTTTGGGTTCCTAACCCAAGAAGGACAATGGTGTGTGCGCACAGATGATTAGAGGAATGGGACACCCCTCCTTTGAGAAATGTCTAAGACAATTGATTTTTTCAGCCTGGAGGTGAGAAATCTTCAGGAAGATCTCATTGCAGCTTTCCAGTACATGAAGGGAGCCTATAAGAAGGATGGAGAGAGACTTTTTTCAAGGGTGTGTAGTGACACAGAAAGGAGGCAAAACTTTCAAACTGAAAGGTAAATTTATGCTAGAAGATATTTGAAAGAAATTCTTTATTGTGATCATGATGAGGTACTGGAACAGGTTGTCCAGAGCAGTTGTGGATGGCCAATCTCTGGCAGTGTTCAAGGCCAGGTTGGGTGAGACTCTGAGTAAGCTTGTCTGGTAAAATATGCCTTGTTCATGGAAGAAGCATTGGAAGTAGAAGATGTTTAAGATCTTTAAGATCACTTTCAACCCAAAGCTTTTTTTTTTTTTTTTTTAAAAGAATCCTTGAAAGAATGTATCGCATTTTACCTTATGGAAATAAGAAATTTTCTTTATATTAGTGCTGTATTTTAGTATTCAAGATGGTAGTAACCACAGTATGGGTTTATAGTAAGTGAAAGAGATGGAGTTACTGCGAGGTTTCCTTGCTAGAAGCATATTAATAAATTACGGAGAAACATGTATTTGCATTTATTTTTTAAGTGCCTTCAATGATCAGTGAGCTAAGCTGATGAATATCGATGCAAAGCGTATCACTGAAGTCGAAAATATTTATACTGTTTATCTTGAAATCTTATTGATATAATGTTGTTGATAGTATTTTGTATAGAAAGTGGCTCACAGACCAAATTCATAGGAAGAAACTGAAGGACATAGAAAAGAGCGATTTGTAATCTCTCTGATTGTTGCATTTATATAATTATAATTTCACCATGTGGTTCTGTAAAGTCCTCTTGATGCCTTAAAGTACCTAGAAATAAAACCACCTACTTTAAAGATAATATTAGTATAGGAGATAATATAAGGGTTGGTCTTTATTGGAGACCTCCAGAGGTAGATATGGAAAAGGTCCACAAAATGTGCACCCACCCCCCACCATGGGGTGAATACAATTTTATAAGTCGAGCAAATTAGCATAATTGACAAAAATCACCAATTAGGAGCACAAGTGGTGATGCAGTTTCCCCCAGTTCAACCCTCTCTAAATTGTTCTCCCTCAGAGGGAAACTAAACTTTGTTTATGAAAATGTGTCTTGAAGAGCTGGTTTTTGGCCTTGGTTCCCAGAAAGAACCAAGACAGGACAGGAGCCTTGTACTCCCTGGGGCTTGGAGCTCTGAATTTGTTTTATCCTTCTTTCTCAGGGAAAGGTAGGGAAAAGTACTGGAACTAGCTACTAATACAATAATAGACTACAAATATATGTGTAAAGAATACAGAGAATATGTAAAAGGAAAAACGCAAAAATCATATGGCATCACTGTTTTAATTCACATGAATTATATTGACTGAGTTAATTATTAGGATGCTAGTCAAAATGATAGAAACTTTTTTTTTCAAATTTAAATAAAAAAAAATAAAAATTGAAAGCAAAAATAATTAAATATTTTTACTAACTACATTTGCCTTATTTGCCCTTGAGTTTCCTATATATGATTGGTTAGTTTGGAAAACAATAACATTTTATAGGTAAGAAAAATCTAAAAGTGTTTTTTATGTTCATCCTAATTCAAGCATCCTATCGTCAAGAAATGTTATCTTCACTATAAGAGTAAATATCTTTAAATGGCATAGAATCATAACTTCATAAATCTTATTCCATTTCATAAGTAAAATATAAGTAAAGTTGTCACAAGGAAATTAAGGATGACTTTGCTTCCATTCTTTAATTCATATACTTATTTATAAGCTGATAAAATTACTATGAATTTTGTCTGACAGCTTTAAATCAAGTGCTCAGTTTGGTTCATACTGTGTGGCTTGTCAGCTGTAGCACCATTTCCCAGAAATGGTTCTATAGGTGAATATACACAGGCTCTGGAAATTGGACATGGCTATAGAAAAAGGTTTTACTGAAGTTTCTGTTTCACTTGACTGACACAGCTCACTGGAGCCTGGGCTAGCTCAAAGCACACCAACACCATGCCAGGTGTGGGGAACAGCTGCCATGTGGAGTTTGTGCCAGCAGCTGAACCTTAAGAGCTGCTCTTAGGTGGCCAATGCCACACCGCATTCAGGGTTCGGATAAAGAAGGAAGAGAGAAGCTCTCTGAATCTGAGGGTCCAACCAGCAGGTTTATTTGGGGCGAAGGGGGAGGCAAAGAGCCCCAAGCACCCCTGTGCATGGGGTTTTATAAGGTTACAAATCAGGGGGTGGATACAAAACATGAAACAATGAGGGACATCTGGGGTGGAGTTGAGGCATTAGGTCACTTGCATTTGGGCAAATCAGGGTAGGTGGGACTAGAGAGGAGGTCACGGGCACCAGTGGGGCGTCGAGGTTTAGGTGACACCCAGGAACCCCTGTACCAGGGGGAGGTACAGCAAAGGGATTGGCCCTGGGGGGGATTGACATAGAAAGGACTGGAACAAGGGGCAGGGTAACAGTGATTGATAGGGAAGGAGCTGGAATGAAGGGTGGGGAAACACCATAAAGGGAAACTGGTGGGAGGACACAACTCTGGAGACAAACCAACTTGGGAGCAAACATGGGGGCGAACAGGGGAATAAACCATTAACATTAAATCTTAGCAATAAATTTTATCAAATCAAATTAACAGAAGCCACAGCACTTAACCAGGAAACTTTTTGAAATGCACATGGAGAACATAACTCCTTCTCTCCAGTACTTAATGTTGTTCCATGCCTGACATTCCACAAACTTGTATTTGGAACCAGGTTTAATAAAATATAGGAAAATGTATGACTGTTTTATTTTAGAATTCAGTATCTTCTTCTATAGCCCCTTAAAATATGAAACCCAAGTTACCTTTCAAGAAACTGCTGGGATTAAAGAGATAAAATACAAATACTCTTCTAAGAATAAATGACAATGTTATATATTTGACTTTCCAACCTACAGAATACCAAGACAAGTACAACAGAAATGATCAAAATGTTGAAAATCACTCTGATTTCGGCATTAAATGTTGTATATTAGTAAAATGAGGAAAAAGAAGAGCCATGAATCAGAGAACAGATCTTGGTATTCGCTTTTGCTGAAGATGTAGACAACCATTCTCTCTTTAGTTAAATGTATGCCTTTGTCATCCTATGAGGTGAAATACTCATCCAAATTATATTTGGAGTGAGAGAACTCTTTAGTTGTCCCTATTACAGGATCTACATATTTAAGAGAATGATAATAACAAAAACCCATACAAATGTTTAATAAGATGACCAAAATAGATTTTTTTGTCATTATTTTAATGGAACATTTTTAAATAGGAGGTGAGATGCTTCTCACTTTTCCAAAAATTAATAGTTTCCTGTTGACTTCAAGATATTAACGTCTTTTCATATAACTCTCATATATAAAGAAGAGAAAAAAATTAAAAGTTGACTTGATAATTGAATGTCTTTCCTTGATGAACTCTCAGGCTATAAAAATATTAAAATATTTTAGGACAATAGTCTATAAGTTTTATATAGTAAGTCAAGTGAATCTCATCTCTTGATTTATTTCACAAGTATTTTGCATTTTGTTTTGCTTGTACAATAGGTCAAATAGCTATAAATATGATAGTTTGAGTCATATCACTAGAGAGGATTGTGGTGAAGCAATGCCTTCTGAAAATGCTGATGGACTGTATGTGCAATGCCATGTCTTTCCTCCTGTTTTGGGATTCTGTGTTGTCTCATCCATCAGCCATAAAAGGGAAAAAAAAAGAGCCAATAAGTCGCAGTAAACTCACAGGTTTATGGAAATCAAAGGTGTCAGCTTAACCAAGATTTCCTAAGGTCCTAAGAGAAATTTTTATTTCTAAATTAAGTTTTTGAGGATGATGATATTTAAATTATCTGAAAAAATAGTTGCTTTTAACTCTCAGTTCACCTTTTCTTCTCCTGAACAGTTACTTTATGAAGTATTTTGATGATAATATGAAGAATTTTATGTCAGACTTAAAAAAAAAAAAAAAAAAAAAACTGACAAGAAGAAAATTAACATGAGAAGGGAAAGATGTATTGAAAATCCAAAATCTCATCAACCTGTTTTAACAAAACTTTTAAAAAAAATTTTTGGTAGTTCTTTTCAATACAGAATTTGGTAGGAGCCCAAAGTAGATCTAGTTGTGATTTTTTTTTGAAGTGGAAACATTTTGCAAACTTGATAGCTCCTCTTTTTTATTAGTATTCCTCTCACTGTATACCATTCCTATTTTTAACTCAAAATTATTGATGGTACATTTTCTAAATAAAGTTCCTTACTTTCAGTCCATTGTTTTATTTAATCTCTGTGCTATGGAGGAAAGGGTCAGTTTTAGGAAACAAGATTATTTATGGCTCAGGATTTCGGGGTTTTGCAGGGTTGAAGAATATTTTTTTATTTTTCACAGTTACTTTATTTCAATATTATTAAAAAATGAAACCCTGTAAAAGCATGAAAAAGTGAAATGAAAACACAGATCAGATGTCAAAGGGTAAATCATTGGTTAAATGATAGATTGAGCTCAACTGATTTATCTCATCTCTCTTGGCTGATGACAGGAAATCTTTATGTTCCTAAATTTACTATTCACAGCTTGTAGCTTTTCTATATTTTAAATTCTCTGGTTCAGATCCTTCCCCATTTCAGCTTTTTGGTGATATATAGCTGAAACTTGGATAACAGCCTTTGTACATTAGTTTTCTCATTTTCTAGTATATATGTTGTTAAATTTTTCTTGGTGCAAGTTTTTGTGATATACTAACATTATTATTTTTCTTTCAAAAGCTTAAAAAAATGTAATAGGATAAACAGCATTAATACATTTTCTCAGTGTTAGCCCTAGGCAATGGTAAAAGTATAAATGGATATGTACGCTTTTTATGGGAGTGAGCCACACATAATACAATATTATGCTACTGCCATCTTTCCTGTGAGTATGAGTTAGGATGAGCAATGACAGGCTTGTTCAGCTTGAGGGTGATGGGGTGATGAACTCATGCGTAGTGAAAATACAAATCAAATGGTCAGTCCCTAATGCAATTAACTTTAGCCTTCTAGATGGGGATTAGAGCAGAATTGGACATTGTCAGGATGCTAAAAGGGCCTCAAGGATTAAGCTTTGTTTGAGAATACATGGCCATATTACTTTTTGGGTTTTTTTTTTTCTAATCTTGTCCTTGGTGCAAGGAAAGTTTCTCCTCCTGCCATATTTATATCTTCTTTGTGGTCAAGCTTCATTGCTCAGAGTTGGTATCTGTCTTTTGCTGCAAGCCACTAAAAGAACCAGAGACATTTTGCCTATAACTAGCTGGTAACCTGAGTTGTTTTTTGTTAAATTAATACAAAAAGTCTTAAAAATTTTTTATAGAAATCAGTTTTACTGAATTTTCTTTTAAAATTAAAATACATATTTTCTGTGTGCTGCTTCCTTTTTCTGATAAGGGGACAATTAACCCTCATGGACAGGGTATTGTAGAATACCCACACGCCCTTAAACTCTGAAAAAAAACCCATCTATTTTTTCTTTTACATATCTAGTTACATGGTATATCAGAAATGTTAATAAATATGGTATTTAATATGTGTGTTTTAAACAAAACCTAGGCATTAGGAATCATGTGTCATGTCTGTTTGCTCTGAGAAATAATTTGCACACTAGTGACATTTTCAGTATGAAAATTGCTGACTTTGTAAGTGATGAAAACTTTCAAGGTGGAAAAACAAAAAAGCCTCATTTTTTACATCAAGCAAAGTGCCTGTAAACAGATGATTTATGGCTTGTTATGTGACCTGTCTCCCTAATAATGAAATATTCAAATACCATAACCTTTCCCATCTGTTCAGTGAGCAACAGTAAGTTGGTGTTTGGCATCTGATCTTTGCAATAATTAAACTCACTCTTTACATAAGTTACACAGGTGATGATGATATGTTAGAGGCCAATATTTTCAAGTGGTTCAGTTAAAGTAACACAGAGAGATGTAGTTGGTGCCTGTTCACAGCACAATGTAAAGTTTACAATCCTATCTGATCTTGAAGATCTAAAATGGAGGACAAACTGGGATCTTAGTTTCCAAATATTTAAATCAGCATTAATCAGATGATGGAAATCTTCTCATTCAGCACTTAATATTGACTGCCTTCCAAAATTGCCTACAACAAGATAAGAAATGCAGCTTTGTAAATTTATAGATATTTGGTTAGAATCTGTGAGCTTACTATTATCAATTTATTCTGATATTTCTATAAATTTTCCTCCTTTTTTATGGATTTATATTGCATATTAATTCTTGAAATTTTTCAAAGTGAAATGGAAGTAGAGCTTACTCAGAGAAAACAGAGAAATTAGTTTTGTAAGTGCTGTTGAAATTGTCATTTGTACCCAGAAATCTCAAGTATTTCAAATAGCTGCTTTTTCCAATCACCAAAATGGGTTTTCTGTGTAAATTTAGTATGCTTCATCTGTATACTAATCTTAGACTATGAAATATCTCAACAAGACAGCTTTGTTTTCAGCATTCCTTTAAAATACATATTATTATATAAAATATAGAGTGGAATAACAATTTTATAGTTCTTGTTAGAATCCTTTCTCATTTAAAAGATCACTAGAGACAAAAAAGATTCACTAGAGACAGACTGACCTGTTATAAACTGGTTTCTATAGGTTGTTTATGTGTTCAAGGGCAAGAACTTGTTTTTTGGGGGGGAGTGGAGGAAAGAGGATGCCTTGTTAGTGACAATTGACTGACCCTTCAATACTGAGATTTTGTTTCCCTGTTACTGCTCTGACTTTCTTATTATAGCAGAAAATTCTCTCTGGAGACCTATGCCAATGCCTTTGACACCTTGACTCTTCTTTTTTTTTGCGTAACTTTGAGGAAGAAAATTTGATTTCTCCCATGAATTTTAGTACTAACCATTTAACACTAGCTGGTTTTATTTTTTATTTATATTTTGTTTGTTCTGTTCTTTAGAGGTGTTTGTGTTATTTCTGATATCTTTTCAGAGCAAATTTTGGTTATAATTCATTTGCTTCCTTTCTTTTGTCTTTGTGTGGCCTCCTTTATCTAAACTTTTGTCTTTATTCAAATTTACCCATAGTTGTGATATGTTGACAGTATCATATAGCAAAAAATTTAATGCATTTTAGTTTTTTTTCTGTCATTTGATCTGCTGTAATATCTTTTGTCATCAACTTCCTATTTTTCAAACTGTTCCTTTATAGCTCATCTGTTCATAGCATACTTTGACCTTTCCTATGCTTGGCTCCTTCACATATGTTGATATCCTAGATATCTTTGAGAACTTAGAAGTGTCAGTGTCTTTATGAAGAGAATTTCAAATTAATTTAGAAATCTTTGGAAGTCGTGTACACAGATGTTGTTTTGGCTGTGGGAACTAAACCACATGGACTTTTTCTTTGCCTAACCTGATACTGTCAAGATCAGGTCTTGATAATGACATCTTGTATGCAGAAAATATTAAGATTTTTTTTTTCACCTGAATCAGAAGTTAGAATGATAAATATTTTAGCTGTTTGATAGAAACTTATTTATCGGTATTGCTGTGAATTGTGTGAATATTTGTCAATTGACTCTCATTTTTACTTTACCTTTCTGTTTTACAGGTCTTCTTTTCCTGTGAATTGTAGCTATGGTGAGAAATCTTGGAGTTTGCTCTTTCATTTTTACTCCTTTGTGAAATTATCACCAAGTTCATTTTGATTAATTCTAGAGACTTGAATATAATCTCAGTTTTGGAGATCAAACCAAGCATTTGTGTAATAACAAAACGTTCTTTTTCCCCCGAAGTAACTTTGTAATTCTGAATCAGATTCTGTCTCCTGGGAGAGAAAGAGATGTCAATAAAACAAAAGTTACTTTTTCTCATGTTTCTGAAACGTTTAAATGACATTGAGCTTTAAATGCTAGTGTTTTGTTCTGGTAGTTATATACAATACATCAGAAAAGAATGAAAAGGAAGGAGAGTTGAGATACTGTAAAAAGTACAACCACACACAGACATAGAAGTGCTGATTTTGGCTGAGGTACAGTTAATTCTCTTCCCAGTAGCGGTTATAGGGGTATATTATAGACTTGGGCTGAAAAGAGGGATGTTTTTGTTTCTGCTGAGAAGTGCTTATACTGAGTCAAAGCCTTTTCTCCTTCTCACCCATCCCACCAGTGAGGAGGCTGGGGAAGTCGGTAGAGGGTGCAACCAGGACAGCTGACCCAAACCGACCAAAGAAATATTCTAGACCACATGGCACTGGGGAAAAAGGAGGAAAAGGGGAATGTTTGAAGTGATGTTTGTCCTCCTAAGTCAACATCACATATGATGTAGCCCTTCTTTCCTGGAGATGATGGAACACCTGCCTGCACATGGGAAGGGGGGGAATGAATTCTTGTTTTGCTTTGCTTTGCTCTGCTTTGCTTTGCTGTTCTCTGCCTTATCCCACCAGGAAGAGTCAGTCAGTTGCTATGCAGTTCATAGTTGATGTTTGGGGTTAAACCATGACAGCAATGTAAAGAAATCATTAAGTTAGTTTTAAATATAAAACTATATCTTATAATATTTATTGCTCTGAATTCTTTAAATCATGAAACAAACTGGATGGGTAAGTGACAATACAATCATGATGAGTGAGATAACACTCTGGCTGCATAACAAATTTATCCAAAGCTATGCTGATACATCTGTTATTTTGTATGTCAGTATTTGGAGGCTTTGAGGAATATTTGTAGATGAAATGTTGGCAGTGGGTAAAAAAAATAATAAAAATAACTAAGATCTGTGTAGAGTGTCTAATAAGACCTGAAATCTGTTTCTCTACTCAGTTGCTTCATAAATTATACTTAGGCATATTTAAATGATTTCACACACCTATTGCCAGGGTAGTAATGAATCTTTTGGAGGGTGAAAATTCTGTAATGAAGTGTTTGCAGAAACAAAATAATCCTTCCTGAGGAAGTTTTCAAACTTGCTGTTCATACTCTTTTTGATTCAAATGTTTGTATCTCCAAACAGAAGAGTTAGTTTTTTAAACTTACTCTTGACTTTTTCCCTTGAAGTCATGAAATCACTTTTATTTCTACCTTTTCCTTTACACTAAACTATTTACAGTGTTTAGATATGAATAAATACACAATGCAACTAATTATGAACTATGAAGTGTTCTTAACCTGCAATTCTGTACTGTAATATTTTGAACCTTGCTGATGAAAAGATATTTTGGTTTCTCTAACCAAATGTATATTCATTATGAAGAACTCCTGGCATGAGAACAATAGAGATAATTTGAAACTAATATTTAAACAAATTTTTAGAAATAAGTAAGACAAAATCAGAAAACTAAAGCATGTCCCTGCAATATAATTTTCAAGCTAGCAACTGTAATAAAGTAAAACCAATAGTTTTTTTAGTACTGTGTGGGGAACTAATACCTTGGACTCTTATGCAAACATCTCATTCTCAATATGAATATCCATAATCATAGAAAGACCTATCAAAGAAAAAATACCCAAGGGTGTGTATTTGAAGCTTTTTAAGAATCTGAATATGCTAATTGCATGCTTCTGCAGTTCCATTAAACTAAATAATTGTGCGTTAATTACACATAATACTGTGTAGGCTAATTTTTTATATTAAATAAAATTAACATGTTTACACTAAAATAGGAACTTTCTATGCTCTAGCTAAAATTCCATAATTATGTTATGAGATATATGAGTGCAAGCAAATTATATATTTAAAATAAGTCTATACAAAAAGTTCCAAATAAAAAGTTCTACTGTTGATATTGGTGGAAGTAAATTTAGGGCTTAAGATAAGTGATCAGTTATGACAGACTCAAATTTTCCAATTTCATAGCTTGGATTTTTAAATGCTATTCCAAAGTAGAGATGATTTTCTATTGAAATTACAACTACATGAACTTGATTCTTCTGCAATCTTTATTTGTCTCTGCAACTTCTGTTAATTCATCTTTCTTCTGCAACTTATGTTAATTCTTGTTTCCTATGATAATTTCTCCAGTCATTTTAACCATACACCAACATTCATTAAAATATATGCTTTGTTTCTGAGCTTGTAGATTTTGTCATCAGTGTGTTTATCCTTATATGAATAGAGAAACATTAAAATAAGTAGTGTCATTATTTTAAGTTTTGGGGAAGTCAACTTATAGCAAGAACATCATATTTTACAAATTATGTCCTTTAAGAATTTGATTTCTAAGTGTCTCTTCTCTGTGTTCATTCAGTTGAAAACCAGGTTTATTCCATGAATGCAAAAATATATGTCTACTGCAATATTACTGTACAAAGACTTCATGGCTAAGGAGTTATTTTAAAGCCCCCAAAATCTATGTCCCCCAAATACTGCCAATGTTTTGTTTGGTTCAGTTGTATATTTCCTGCCTCATACTGCTCCATTACGTGTTTTTTTTTTTTTCTCCTATCAATTTGTAATTATTGACTAAAATTGGAACATAAGCACTCTTTTTTTTTTTTTTTTTGGCAACAATCTATTTGCTTAGCAGTCTAGATAGGAAAGACTGTTTGTTAATGTTTTAGCTTCAGCAGCTGAGTTCTTACCTGAATGACCTTTACATATTTGCTACACTCCCAATCTCACAGCTAAGATGCATGAAGTCTATTGACTCTTCAAGCATCACAAGATTTTGCAAAGAGACTGCATCAACTCTTTTTTTTTTTTTTTTTCCCCAAAAGTTGTTGGAAACTGTTAGTTTCCAATTTTGTGATTTTTCTCTTAAGACTTCCCTCTAACTTAGGTAAAATTTTAATAACAATAATTATCATTTTATGCATGCTATGTGGATAGCAGGTAACTGCAAGGGTAGCAAGCCATCTGTTAATGTGAGCAAATGATCTACTATGGAGTATGTATGTACACAAATTCATCATACCAGTACCTAATTCTGTAAAACATAAGACTTCACCCAGAATACACATAGAACATCATATCTGTTGCAAAATTACTTTTTTTTTTTAAATAATGAATTGAAAACTTACTGAAATGCAATAAAACTGAAGTATGCAACGGACTATGCAATGATATGAATTGTAATTAAATGAAAGAAATTTTGAACACAGTGTACAGAAGCTTTGGGGAAATGTTTTATTTATTCCAAAAATAAAATATAAATGTTTTAATTCAGTCTGTTGTAAATAATTTTATTTAGTAAAGTGTTTTGGCTTATAGGTTTCAACAGAGGCAAGTGAACACCTACAGCCTTGTTTGTCTAAGTCCTGTAAGAGCAGTTTAGTGTAGACATCTGATGTCTAGGTGAAATAGCATTGATATGCTGTCAAAATGTTAAGAACCACTCAACCAAGCTACAGAAATAGTAGTACATAACTATCCATCTCAAGAGCATTATTGGAGGTAAAAGGATGCATAGAAATTGTATGTGTTATTTTCTGTATAAATGGATGGATTTGATCTTTCACCCACTGTAATTCAGGTATTGTTTTTCAATTACATTATTTGAGACTTGTAAAAGAGACAAAGTAATTAATATTACTGGATAATTAGATAGTTCAGTAGTACATAAACAAGACTAAAATAAAATCTCTGGGGAATTAGTGGTTTTGTGGTTCAGCATAATGTATATGTGAGCTCAGGTATGTTAGTCTACCTGATCCCTTTGTTTTCTATCTCCATATGGGGAATCATTAATTTGAACCTCTCAGATAACAAAGTAATTAGCCATAGGGCTATATGCATATATTCCTAATAAATTATCTCCTCTATATAGTTCCTCATCAAAAGAATAGATGCCTTTTTTTTAATTTTCCACATTTTGCAAATTCTTCAGTACCATTATCAGATAACAAAAAATCCCAGAGTGTTTGGAGTTGAAAGGAACCTGTGGAGACACCCCAGTCCAAACCCTGTAGCAAAGTAGGTCCACCTTGAGCAAATTGTATGTGATTGTATCCCAGAGTTTTTTTGAGTATCTCCAGAGAAGAATCCACAATCTTTTTGGGTAGTCTGTTCCAGTGATGTATCATCCTAAAAATAAAGACGAATTTCCTCATATTCAGATGGAACTCTCAGTGTTTCAGTTTCTTCCTGTTCCTCTTATTCTGTTGCCAGGCACCACTAAGAAAAGTCTGACCCCATTCTCTTGGAATCCTTAAGATATTTTTATGCACATGTTTATGTGCTCTTGTTTAGTTAAGGTATGCAGTGACAAAAATTCTTGTGCAGAGCAATTTTAAGGAAAAAAAAACTGTTCACTGCATGAATCTCTGGCTAGATTATTTTTGTGCTAAAGAGAAAGAGGATTACT
Organism: Sitta europaea; assembly: GCA_013400255.1. NCBI lineage: Eukaryota > Metazoa > Chordata > Aves > Passeriformes > Sittidae > Sitta > Sitta europaea. The sequence goes on from VXBS01000183.1 coordinate 76,414, forward strand.
TCAAGAAAACCTCAGATTTAATTAAAGAGCATTAAAAGAAATGTCCATCCTTGTCAGAATATGACAGGTCCAAGACAGAAGACTAGACACACTGATGCCAAGGTAGACAAAAATGTGTTGGTGTTTTTATAGCATATTCTCATTAAATCAGGAGGCATCAGGGCTTAATAAACTTGGAGTCAATTGAGTCCAACGAGCTGTCTGGAAAACCTCTGTGTTGTGCACCTGTTCAAACATGATTTTTCCACCTTTGTACCCCATCCATGTTTTTTTTCTCTTTGTGTATCTCTACTTGAAAATTTGACAAAATGTGATCAGAAAAATGTGTAAAAGTATGCAGAAAAAGAAAGGAAAAGGATAATTAATTTATGGAACTGGTAAAACAGAATCATGTAAATTGAAATAGGTAAACTAACAGGGAACTGTATTGTGGCAAACATGTACAGACATAGTAAAGACTTGTGTAAGTCTCTTACATTTTCTTTCTCATTAATTTATATGATTTTGCTCACTACATTAGTTATTAAATTGTCTGAATAAAATAAGTAAAATTGTGGAGAGAATTGTGTGCCAGTGAGAGAAAGGAATGCAAAATTTTAGACTACTTGCCCTCTTTTTATGCATTCCTTTCCAAAAGAGATATACAAATGAAATATTTTATTAATAATTCAAAAATCTTTTAAGCTTTGCTTCAGTTATGTATATTATTTCTAGGATTATTTCTAGATTGCAACAACTGGGCTATAATTGATATATCTTCTAAGCTGAAAAAACCTTTCAGAAATTCATTTACATACTATTTCCCATTTGTCTTTTGCTGATTTATTTGTTGCTTTTCATTCTAACTATAGCTGCTGGAAGATCACATCATATTTAAAACCAAGGAAACTGTAAATTAAAGAGAATTATGTTTGTTCCATACTGTTTACAATCAAAATAATTAAAAATGTTTACCCCTGTTATGTTTAGTGTAATTTCATTTTTTTTCTCTTTGCTATAAATTTTCCCAGTTTTAATTTTCTGTTCTGTTTTTCAAAACAAACAGGCTTTCCAAAATTCAAAATTCTATCCTCCTCCCAAGCCCCGCTTGTTTTTAATTGTAAAAGAACAGTGATTGTATGGTGCCAAGTTCTGGTGTTTTTGAGAAATAATATTTTTATCCTCAGCAGATTAAAATCTTTCCAACTAAAATTCTTATCAGTAAAACCTTTAACCATGTTCTAAAACCTGGTTTGTTTGACAAAACAGGACACACAATGTTAACAGGACTGAGAAAAAATTTTCCACACAGCAGTACCCTGGAAAAAAATAAGTGTTTCAATGGGCAAGAAAGGGGAAGCTCCCTTAAAACACTTATAAGTTCTAGTGAAATCAGTGGGATCCTGATGATCTGTAGTGTCTTAGAGCCATTTTGTACGGGCTTCTGCCACTAGTGTCTTGGATGCATGAAAAATGCAGCACCAGGCCACAAGGTTTGATGCTGGTAGATGCACGACACCTATCATCACTCAGCAGTAGCAGAAGCACTGAATAATTTAGAATTATCAGTCCCATTTTGCCAGTTTAAACTAAAGGAGCAGAATCCTTAAGCAAAGTTTACCTGACACTGCTGGGAAATGCCAAGAAAACCCTCTTGAGACTACTTAATGAAGAACAAACAGGGAGGAAAAGTCATTTTGCAGTGCAGAACTTGTATGGAAAATACAACCAAAGTCCTACAAAATCCTGTTTAATCACACATGGATAGAGAATTATGGGAGTCCAAAGTTCTCAGAAAGGCTGCATGTGAAAAAAAGTATATAGTTTTAAGAACACTCCATTCAAAAGCCATGAAAACTTTTTTGCTTGTTTAATTGGAGACCTTATGGAAGTAGGACCTTATGGACTTCAAAACATAGAGGAAACAAATATGTAATAATTGATTTTCCATACACCATATATTTTTTGGTTCTTGGATATGTATTTATATATAGGAAACTTTTCATAACTTTATAAAGAAAGATTTGAAAAAAAGAACTCCTTTAAAATTCAGTAAGAACTAGAGACTAAGGACTGAAGTCTCTGTTAGTTGCCTCACCTGCTGTGACACTGAGAACTCTCTATTCTGTAATATTTCTCAAGCTGGCAGGGGAGTTACTGCTCGAAAGAACTTCACACAGCAAGAGGCACATTGAGGTTGGTGGCAAAATACCCAGGTGTGATATGCAGCGAGACTAGTTCAGCCAGTGAGTTCATCGGAGACACTGATGTTATTCCTGAAAAATAGTAGAGTTGGTAGTCCATGAACTAAGGTCCAGCAATAATAGTGGTGAGTAGTTTGCCACTGCAAAATTTAAATACTTATAGCACAGGGATCAGAACTAGTTTCTTGGATGCAATCAATGGAAAGAAATGAGACTTTCAGGGGAGAAAAATAATTCCCCATTCTTAAATAGATCAGATAAAAATTATAGAGGATTCTTTCATTTCCTAATGTTTAAATACAAATTCTTATATGATAAAAAATGAGTCTGTATTTACTATCAATTGGAAAGTAAAATGTTACAATCCTTAGTTTGAGATCTTTACATGGTGGAGTTCAAAATTAACTTTAAAATTCCAAATTTATATTTTTATTTAGAAAGCCTCATTCCATCGAATTTGAACTTTTCATGGTTTCTTTAGGAAAAGAAGTCAAATACTTCAACTTTTCTCAAAGCATAACATCCATTTCCTGCTTCCAAATTATATCTCTAGTTCAATGGGGAAATGAACTGGAATAGATTGATCAAAGACATTGCAGTGTCCTGCTAATGGAGACATCTAAGAACAAGCAAGACACATATGCCACAAATTTTGTTGCTATAACTGATGTTTGCCTCTCTGCATGGTGATAGAACAGTCTCCAGGCCTTCTTCTGCCTAATTTTCTGTAATTGTGGTTTATATAGGCTATTAAAGCAATATCAAATATGTGTGACATTTTATTTTGACTCTGAGCGAAACAAATGTTTCAATAGAAACATTTGAAAAAAATGAAATCATAGAGCTCCTTATGAAGTTAAAGTTCTGCTGATAACACACTGTTGGACTGGTCAGAGGTTTCCGAGACCTTAGTCTTGGTAACTTCAGACTTCTGGAACCTCCTGTCTATGTCAGCACAGTGGGAGACTTCTCTAGTTCTGCTCTTTTAAAAGCCAGCTTAAAGACCACATGATCCTGGGTTCAGGAGCAGAATTTTGCCATCTCTTTCACTTTCATGATCAAGTCTAATGGTTGCTAGGAATAGTCTATGAAAAGAAAAAAAATCCTTTTTTAATAGGCAGTAGAAATGGACATGGCCACAGAAGGGTACAGTGGTAGTGCAATATATATACATTTCACCCTGTGATTTGGATAAGTCACTACAAGGAGAATTCATTAATATTACTGTACTGTGTTAATTTTACCTTTTTATCTCATTGGGGGTTTATTGGATAAATAGTCTTTCTGCAGTTCTGTATACCATATGCAGCAGCAAGATACGTAATTTAGAGGGTTTTGTGTATTTATATATTTATATTTGTATATTTACAATAAAGTTCTACCTTCTGAATACATATTTTGCCTTTTTTTTTTTATCAATCATGCATTTGGAACCAACTATTAACTATTAATGATGGTAAATTAGGGTCTCAAAATCCTAAACCTTTTAGCATGAAAATCAGAGAATATTGTTTCCTTGTTTCCTCCACAAAATAAAAAATATACCCTCAGCACACACACATGTTGCCACCCTTGTGCTTGCAATATGAGTTCCTCACTGAGGAGTTAATAATATATTTCAACATGATTCTCAGAGATTTGAGAGCTGTGTGAATCATTAATTCATGCTTTATGTACTGCTACACCAGATACCACCAACTAAAAAAATATGTCAAAACACATGTGAGATTCAAAATATGTTGTCCTTGCCAGAGAGGAAAAACTAAGCATAGTTATGCAGTGACTCTCTTAAAAATAATGCATTCATGTCTACAGAAATGTAGTTTGTACCTAAGTATAAGGAAGCATCCTTTCACGGCTGCACAGGTGCTGCTAAGAGTATGGTCTTTTTTTTTTTCCATTGGGAAAAGGCAGAAAATACTCTTGCTCATGGAACATTACTTCAAAAATCCATGAGATAGAATACAAAACAGTTACAACTTATCATCTGTGTATTCCCTCTTGCCTAGTTTTGCTGCTTTGTGTCTACCAATAATTTTTTTTGTTTGGAATTTGGTTTGGTGGGGTTTTTTGGAGGGGGTCTGTCTGCTTGTTTGTTTTATATAAATAATGTATATTTTTATAGCTGCAGATTAACCAAAGGTTCTTAAAAAAATCAAATTAATGGAAGAGAAATACATACCAGCTGTTAGAATTGCTCATTAACAAATAAATGAGCGGTAGAGATGAGTTTTTACAAAGTTCAGAATACTTTTTTATTTAGCAAACAAAATACCAGGGCTTGGTGGTGTTGAGCAATGATGTTTTCAGATATTTCTTAGTGTGATTTTGTATGGGGCAGGTCCAGGCCTGTAAGGACCTTTGTAAGTAACTCAGCTAATATTTAACCCATTTAGAGTAAATGTAACCTGTGACATGCAGTACACATGAATAAATAAGATGCTTGGGAAATGTTGGTGTTTTTATACTTCATTAGCTGTAGTCCTCTCAAGGGACTCTTGGACTTTTTCACATGCTGATCAATTTGTAATGGCCTGTGATATCTAGTTATCTGGAAAGGCTTTTTAGCATGTGATGAAGGATCTTATTCTGCTGAAAAACCTGCCATATTCCATGTCTACAAGACAACTGAGATAGACACACAATAATATAATAACAACAAAGCTATCCTAGGAAACAACTATGAATTGGTCACTATGTATTAGAAGAAAACTAATAAACAAGAATCCTATTAAAGAAATAGCATTATTATTATCTAAAAAAATATAAACTTTATAGACCTTAATGATGATCTTTTGTTTTCATGATGCAAATTGCACTTTTTAGAAGTTCGTTTGTTTGCTTGTTTGTTTTTGTGAAAATGCAATCAGTCCACCAAGCATATCTCTGCTTATGTGAAAATGTCTTTTGCCTGGTTGCACGTTTCACTTCACCCTCTTTGTTGGCTTAGCCAGGGACATGGCAAGAAGTGGGCAGTGGTCAATGGTTTCATCAGTCTAACCAAGAAAATGAGGGAGGGAAAGACAAAAAATGACCACATACATCTCTTGTATAAAGGTGGCTTTTCGCTCAGAAAATATTGATTTTATCTACTTTTCCACTGGACTATGTCCATTTTATCTTGTAGATGTTTAATTAAGTCTGAATTGTCATCATAGTCTAAGTGCAGGTACACATCTGACAATAGTAAAACACAGTTTGAAATTCAGATTCATTCTAACTACACAATGCCAATACTGGAGAGAATTTGTTGGATAAGATTGATTTTTTTAGTTATAAAATTAAACATTGGAAATAAATCCAATTTACCTTCTTTGACTTGTGTCTATATATAAAGAGTAGTTTAAGCTTATTTTTGACCTTTCACTTTCCTGATGTAGTAGGTTTCAAATACAATAATTTGTCACTGCCACTTTTTCACTAGGTCTAAAGCTACATATATAGAAGAGCAGATGCTTTAAGCAGAGGAGTTGTGCTATTCTCTCTCCAACTCATTTTTTCATAGGAAGCAGCATCATGTCACAGCATGTGTCAAAGTAAACCAAACCATGAAGAATTTATCCTAAGGAAATGGCTGAATTGTGAATATCATATAAAGTTGACAATATCAGTCATTTCAGAAGACACTTGCTACAGCACAGGGCACCTTGTTCTATGGCTCCTGTCAAAATTCAGCAAAAACATAGGGCTCTGTGCCCTCATATAGAGGGAAATGTTAAACTCATTTCCTAAATGTTGTTATTCCTGTCTCTTACTTATAGATATTTTCTGTCTCTGAAGATCTTCTTACCTTCTCCTCTTCTCAAATATTGCTGCATGCTTTTGAAGCTCTCTTAGGTGGTGGTGTTTGAGTAAGGAAAATGCTGTAATTAAGTCTTCAGCTGAGACCACAAAACACATCCTCTGTGGCATAAAGATAGAAAATTAAAATGCATACAGTACATGTACTTTTGTGCAATTTTGTTTTTAAATTTCTAATTGTATGCTGGCAAGTCATTGTGTTCTGGTAAGACATAGACATCATCCAAACATTTCTAAGCTCAATATGTCATTTGATTGTACTCCTCTCCATAATTTATGTTCTTGGTCACAGAACTGTAGACAAAAGTGTCAAACAAGGACTTGCACACAGACATTTCAAAATATGTTAACCTGCCTTTTCAGACTTTCGGTGAAATAGAATGAAAAAAACATTTTTCATTCATACCTATTCAGGCTGAAATATTCCTCATGAACAAACTTACTGTCCGTGTTATCTATAAAAGAACTTTGAAGAGTAATTGCATGCTAATTGAGAAATTATGTAAGTTGATCATTACACTTGAAATAACATTTTGAAAATCCACAGGCATTCTGTTGCTGGACTTTATTTTATATGACTTCCTGACTATCATTCTCGTTATCTTGCTGGAAATCACAGAACTCAGATTTACAGAGCTTTACACAACACAGACTCACCTTGGAAGACTTTTTCTCTGGCAAATAAAACTGAAATTTGAAAATGAATCACTGTATTTTTACATAAAAAACATTGATGCTATTTTCCTTGTCTTAGTAGCCAGTGAGAGTTATGAATCATTACTGCAGTAATTTCTTTTATTTTTCGTTTTATTGGCTGGTTTTGCACAACACTGTGTAAGGCTAGAGTTAGAAGTAAGTGAGTTACTTTGTTCTCTTAAGTTACTGTCACATAATGTGGAGTGGAAAAATAAAATGAAATATAATTCATGTGTTGATAGCTAAATAAAGATTGACACTTGAAAATTGTTTGTCACATTGGTTCTGTTTAAAAATAAAGATATGGTATATTATAATTCATATAGCAATGTGTCTTAGAAGTCTGAATGTGCAGTAATTTTAACAGAAAAAACAGAAGTGTTTTTAATAATATTGTATTCTGTAAATATTTTCCTGTAGTGGTTTTCAATGTTAAAGTCAAAATATAGTTTTCATTCTTTTCCTACTCCTTGTCTTCCTCTCCCATCCTCCAGAGTTCCTGCCTTTTCAAAAACTTGCTGTCTAAATGCTGAGACACATTTGTTTTGTGGAGGAGGGATGAATATGATCTGAAGTTAGCAATCTTCATGGTGGTAAAATGACATCTTGTTCCCTCTGACATGGTTTCATGGGCTGGTGGTCATAGGAATAAACTGACAAACCGTGTGGTATGGTTTTGTTTTGGGCTTGTTTGGGTTTTTTCCTTTCTGAAAACTGAGCAGCCACCACAGAGTATCAGCTTCACGCTGTTTCAGCTGAACTCCAGCTGTCTTCTGTACAAACCAGATATATAATAAAAATATGCATATCCAGAGTGCATCTATGAAAACTTTAGGGTGGAGAAGCATTATTTGAATTGTGGCAACATGTGTGGAGGCATTGAGAGCACTGGATGATGGAAGGGCACAGTGCAATTTTCTTCCTTCCTTGAAATGGTCCGTGTCTGTCTGCATGCTTTTTCCCAGTGATTGCTTGGCCTGCCCTGTATTGTCCTCTGGATGTGCCTCTTCACCCTGCCAGAATGCCTCAGACCCCAGTCTACACAACCTACTATCAGCTGCTGGTTCAGAGCTCACAGGTCTATTTGAGATATAAGAAGGGTTCCTTCAACACTCAAGCACCCCCACTAGCTCCAACTGTTGCTGGGATGGAAACAGCCACCTTTAGAATTACTTTCCAGATCACAGCCTAAGAAGATATTTTTGTCTCTCAATAAGATGTGCATACAGTAACTTTTTCCCAACTATGTAATGTGGTTACTTTAAAGGGTGTTTTGTTTGAAAATGTGGGAATATTCAGTATCTAATCATTCTATTTAGCAGATAAAATAATTTTTTCTTATATATTAGAAAACATGTCCTCCTGTCCTATCAACTTGTGACTCACACTCTAGTGAAAAAATATGCTCAGTGTTCTATAAACTGATTAAATTTTATACTGAGAGATTAGGTTGTGTGTGAGTGCTTCATGGACCTCCCATAATGAAGTAGATATCTGTCTCTTAAAACACCAAGTCTGTTTTGGTCCTTCAGATATTTATTTCTCATTTTTTGAAGAGTGAGTTTGAACAGCAAGAGGTAATGGGCTGTAATTTTTTTTTTCTCCCTGTATCAACACAGCATCACCATCAAAGTAATCATGACTTTTCATCAGCAGGTAACCTCAGGAATTTTGAGAGATTGTTTTTATTTTTGAGGAGTTTGTGAGATTAACTTTACTGAAGAAAATCAGGCAACATAACTTCAGGATTTCAGTCAGCTCATTACTAAGATTACCGATGTTCTCAGTATAGTAAAAGTTCTAAAATATTATAAAATAAATATAAATTCCATTACTGTGAGGACATAATTCTTACATGAAAACTGATGGACCCAGTTATTTTCCTATGGCCATGACCTCTCTCTAGGTTTTTGCTGTGATGGTGATAAGCTCTGTAGAAGAGGCATTTTCAAAGATGATCTTAACAGCTTGCCACTCTCACTTTGGTCTTAATCAGATTTTTTTTTTTTCTTTTTCCATTTTAGTCTGTAAAAATAATTTTGCTTCAGCAATTTTAATCAAGCTTCAGCAAGTAATTTTCATCTTTTTCAGTGTTGACCTAATTTTTAAACAATCACCCTGGGTAGTTCTAAGGGGGTAAGACTATTTTAACTGTCCCATTAATTGTTGATCACATAACCTGCCGCTGCATTTTATTTTATTTTTTTTTTTAAGGAAAATATATTATTGTAATTGTATGATTATAATATCAAAATGAAACAATTAAGAAAATGTCTGATTAGGGCTTTCATTTTGTGAAGGAAACAACATGTACTCTGAATTGATTCCAGGCCAGAATACCTGTAAAAATGAGTAGGTATGAGTCCCTGGTTTGAATATGAAATAATTTTACAGTAAAATTTCTAAAGAAAGAAAATCAAGGAAAATTAGTCATCCCTTTAAGCCTCAATGCATTTGTGGTCCCTTCTGCATTAAAGGTGGGAGTTGCCAGCTTACAGAAGCAGCATCTTTTCTTACAAGCACATTGCACAGGATGATAACAGGCCTGAATGGGTTTTTTTGGTATGGACTTTTAGCCTTATTGGAGTGTCAATATTATTCTCACAAAGACTAAAATAATTGACTTAATTGCATAAGAGATCATAAGAACAGCAGCACTATATGGTTTTTCAAACAACTGTGCTTCATCTTTGGTCTGCAGGACTTCCTGGCAAGGAAGTCACCAAATTAAAAATAGGTATGGAAAAACAGTCACTATTGTCAAATTACTGTTTTACATGCAGAGATAAAATCACAATCATGTCTATAAGTTAGCTGGTGTATAGCTGAGCCACACTACAGTGAAGCTAATCTGTGGAAAACAATATTGATCTTCTGTCGCTAAGCACATAGACTTATTTTCTGCTGAGATAGAGGCTACAGAGAGACCTTTACTGTCTTTTCACTTCTATCTCCAGTTGCTCATTGAATCTCATCAACTAGAGATTATTGTTCTTACATTTCTTTTCCTGTGTGAAACTTTCTCCTATTCTGTTCCACAAAAATTCAACCAAATTTAACCATGTCACCTGCATAAAGTATAATTTAGGGTGAGTTGGGTTGGGTTTTTTTGATTGGTTGGTTGGTTTTGGGGGGACTTTTTGAGGGTTTTTTGGGGGGACTTTTTGGGGGGTTTTTTGGGGGGGGGTGTGTGATGGTGGAGTTTTTTGTTTTTGTTTGGTTTTTGTTTGTATATTTTTCTTTTCTTTGTTGGTTTGGGGATTCTCATGTGTTTTGTTGGGGTTTTTTTTATTATTTTTTGTTCACTTATTTTGGTGTTTTTTGTGTTTTTTTTTCCTCAGAACACTTGCATTAGGTGTTTTCCTATTGTGGAAGATTAGAAGTGTGAGAACTTTCAGTGGAGAGGTGGCAACAGACAGGTGATGAGAAAGAGGGAAAAGAACAGTCAATCAAAAACACAGTTTTCAAGTAGAATATTGCTCCGAGACTTTGAATATAGGGATGTTATTATAGTACCTCTCTCTATATGTGCTGTATTTGTGTTAAAGAAGAAATAGTTGTTGGAAAATAGATCAAAATCAGCAGGCTCACTTAACCTACTGTTCCTTAATAATAATTTCTTATTTTTGCACTAAGCAGATTTAACACACAAATTAAATTTTGAAAAATTGGGTTATAGCACCAGGGAGGTTGTATGTCTTTAAGTAAATACAGTATTATATTTAATGAAACTAAAATTTTCTTGTTTTTTTTTAAAGACATACAAACCTCCTGTGCTATAACTCAATTATATTACAAAAATTCAATATATAAAGCTACTTAGATCTACTAAGTATTTATTAAATTATTTGACTTTTGTCAGCCTATGGCAAATCCATAGCTCGGATTTTCTTTTTTTAATTTTTTTTTTTAATGGAAGTAACATAGATGTTCCTCTGTAATGTATGCTAAATAGGTTTACCTAGGCTTTTATTTAAAATATGTATATTTATTTCTTTACTCTTTTGTCAGGAGCTTATTTTTTGTTTGCCTTTGCTTTGTTTTATTATGTATTATAATTCATTATTGAACTAAAAGAAAGCTGGAGTCAGGAAACCAAAACACTAAAGGTTTAAAAAGGAAAAGCATATGAAGAGAAGGCACCAGAAATTATTTTTCACAGTATAATGAATCATATATTTTCCCCACTAAAAATTGATATGATGGAGATTTGGATTCTTTTTCTTTTGTCTGTTGGTTGACCTCAGTCTGGTATTTCAACACAAGAGGACTACATGCATTTTCTAGCTCTTACTCAAGGAATCCTGAATGATATGGGATATGATTTTTTGGGTTGTTCCAGTTTTATTCATGCAGTAACTCTGTGTGACTTGTGGTCTACTGAGGACTGGCTGTAGGATCCTCTTACACACATTAACAAGTATTATCATCAAAAGTGCTTACCATTGACATACTTCCATGGTCTCAAATAAGAGGATTTTTTAAAGCTCAGTCTAGATACCTTTGTAACACCAGTGACATCTGTATTCTTACTGTAACTGGCACCTAAATGAATTGGAAGGGATGTGCTCTGTGTAAACGAATGAAAGGTGAGTGTTAGAATACTCTGCGTTAATCGAGAGTCTGTACTACACAAAACTGATTAACTACAGCTATCACAGGGTTATTCCCTCTTGACATCAGCAGTGGTGAACATCCTGTTACAGGTACTGTTGATGTACCTGAGAATATAAGAAAACCTGCTAAATCATAAACATTTTTAACAAAAGTTATGCAGTCACTGCTGAGGGATGCTGACTGTGTGCACACAAAGTTTCTTAAGAAGTAGTTACAGTGCAGTGACTCAGCCCCGCTGCAGTCAGTACTTCAGTGATTATAAAAAGAAAAATTACATTTGTGTGCTTATCTCATATTGGGTCATGAAGTTTTCAATAGCTTTAGTTACAACACATGGTAAAAATACTTGGACTTAAGTTCATCAGGAGTCATATAGAGGTGGGAATATTGGAAGTTAATTTTTTAGAAGATGAAATTTGACATCTTGGTTCAGGTGAGACCTTTCACAAAAATGTTGATGTGAGAGTATAACCAAATTCTCAATGAAGAATGGACTTAATGTTTTTGTACAGGGAAAAAAGACCCACTGAATTATCTAGAGAGTTTCAACAACACAATATTATCTGGAATGACGAGGAGATTCACTACCTCTCTTCACTGTGATTCTGTTAGAGTAAAACTTCTTTTTTTTTCCCAAAATATTGAGAAAAAATGACTTTGTGTCAATGGTTCCTGATGCTTAGAATGCTCCATCAGGCTCTTCTGTTCTGTGCTATCCTCTAACACACATTACTAACATTTGGCAGTGTGGAGTTGATTCTGTATACCTCAGGGGAATTATATCCTAATTTAATATTACAACATGGTAAAAACCTTTACGAGGGTGAAATGAAACTGTAAGGAGCAGATGCTCTGTTCTAGAACTTCCACCTTCTGTGAAATTGTAATATCACATCTTCAAACAAGAACAATAACAAAAATAACTTTCTATGGATTTTGAGTGCTGATAGGCATCCAGAGAAGTTTATAGTTTGAATATATGTATCTTGAGTTTTTCATTAAAATTAAGGAATATCAGAGGGAACACAAGGGAAAAGTAATATCAGACCAAGAGTCTTAGCCTTTGAGAATTTTAAAGTATTTTCAGATTGACTTCAATCATACACTTACATACCTGTATTCAAATGTTGTTTGTATTTCCTGCCCTGTAATTGGTAAATAAATTTCTAAAGAATTTCTAGGCTTGTCTGGTTTAAGTTAAAAGTTAATTGATTTTTAAAATGTAATTCTGAAAAATAGCTTGGGCAGTAAGTAGCACAGGCCAAACTACTCATTGTGAACATATTTATATATTACTTGATTCAGTGATTTTCATAATGAGTATGTCTAAGAACAAACTTGATTCAGTGATTTTCATAATGAGTATGTCTAAGAACAATGAAGAAATTTAAACAAAAGCAAAACTCTTTTAGTGTATTTTGTGGAGTAACAGTAGAAGTGTTTGTTCCATGGTATCTTTATTGTTCCTGGACTGACAACTTAAATGGTTAAAATACAGGTTGCCTAAAGAAATGGTTATATTCCTTAAGGATATGGTACAGGAACCTTAATATCTTCATCTTGAAGTCAGAAAACATGTTTGTCACTGTTTGCCTTTAGTGGGGAAGCATGTTTTAAATTCTGTCCTGAGTAAGAGTATCATGGGTTAGAGTAAACTGGTAATCTCAGTATTCCATAACAGATTTGAAGGAGAGAATGAGATAAGTATGGGCATTGTGTAGTGCATGCATAACTTTGTCCTCACCAAGAGAAGCATTGTTTCTAACTCGATTTTTTGAGAACAGTTGATATCTTGATTAACAAAAGTAAAAGGTATATAAGCCATTTTTATCAGCTGCCAGGCTTAGCACATGACATCCAGTTTTCTCCAATCACTCTCTTACTGAATATTTAAACATATGTTTGTATATGTCTTGTCTGATTTATAGACTACCACTGACTTGTCTTAACTTTTTTATGCATGATAAATTTTTCTTTCCGTTAATCTGTGGACTGATACCACAAGTCTATTGATTTACAAATCCCTATTACATACCAATAGATGCTTTATGAACTAATCTAAAAACTCCAGGATATGTCAAAGAAGTGAATTATTAAAAAACAAGATCAATCCCTTCATAGATGGCAAAGAAGATATGAATAACAGTGAAACAGTGCCAGCTTGCAAAATAATTTTAATCCAACTTGTGACACTGTTTGTAAATTTGTGAGCATCTCTCTGATTTTCTTGCCCTGCCCCCTTTAATTTCACATTTCACACTCATAATTCTAAAGGGTTACATTTTGAAGCTGGTGAGAGAAAATATGCATACTTTAAATTTGCAGTTGAATGAAGTGCACAGTGTCATCATTTCTGTTCATCTCACTGCACTTGGCAAGGGGGCTTAAGAAAACTGACAGTACCTGCTGCATTGCCCTGGGGACATAGGAATTGAGAGCACTAAGCAGGACTGGAGTGGTGGTTCTAATAAAACTCTTACTACTTTTTCTCTGCCTTAGAGTAGCACCTGCAAGCAGCAGTTCTGTCTGTCATGACCACAGTCTAAGAAAGCTGGTGAAAGTTGCTGCACACCATCCCTGACCTGAGGTACCCCTTTGGCAAAGTTATGAGAAAACTGGTTTGATTCAAGGATTGCAGTGACAGTCATTCAGCTGCTATCACATGACTTCTCAGCAAAGAACTGAGAAGAAGAAACTTCCATTATGCTGCAGCTGTAAAGGGTGAATTTAGCTAAATTTTAAATCTGTTATGTGAAAGAATATTCTTCTATTTCAGGTTAATTAAGACTTCATTACAGGCTTCCTAGGAAGAATAATAGACTCATCACTGGCTGTTAGTAGACTCCAATTCATATTTGTGTGTCAGTGAAATAAAACTTTGCTGCAGAAAGAATGGATTTAGTTTCATTTTGCATCCCTCAGTACTGACATGCCATTTTCTTTCTGTCACCTTTGGGCCTAAAGCTTCTAAATCCAGCCACACCAAAAGAGAAATTTCAGGTTTTGTTTTTCAGTGTCTCTAGATTTTTATCACAGGTGCTGCAAACAGTTTCATGCATCAGCATCAAATTGCATTTGTTACTTTTTGGTGTCAGCTTAGTTGACAAGCTTGTAGAAACCCAGACAATAAGGGACAAATGCATATGTGCCAAACACCAGTAATGGGATGTCTGTGGAGCCAGGACTGCTGGTAATAACAGCCAAGAATTTTTGGTAACAACCAGGGACTGTCAGTACTAATGCACTGTGAGAAAGAACAAGTTGTGACTTGAGAAAAGGGCCAAGCAGAGGTAGTGCAGCACTTTTCTGGGACTAACATCCTTGTTGCAGTTCCTGGAGCTAAGCACAGTAGATAAGTACAGGAATGAGGCAAAGAAGTGAGCAGGGGCTGGAGGGGAGGATCAAGACAACCAAAGACTCCCAAAGGCCTCTGACCCATTTCCAGAAAGGTGTGAAAGAATAGACTGTGCTTGATAACTAATTTGCATAGAAAGTGAGAAAACTGTCTTTAGGGTGGGGAAAACATATGTACAAACGTACCCCAACTGAGACTGGGCACTGCCCTCCAGGACCCTGGACATCCCATCAGCTGCACAGAGGCAATTAGATCGACTTTGAAATGAGGGTTAGCATCCTACCAGCTGAATCAACACTGGAAACAGGACTGAAGATTTCTTTTTCTGATATTTTTTCTCTCTCTCTTTCTTTCTCTCTCCTCCTCTTTAATTAATCTTTTCCTTTCTCTCTTCCCTTTCACCCTTTCCCTTTATCCCAAACCCACTGCCCTGTGCTTATATAGATGATCAGGGACTAACATACCAATTTCCATTTCAATTGTGTAATTTACTAGCAAAGCTTTCTCCTTGTTTTCAGGCCCTCTTGACTTTTGTTGTTCCTGGATCAGGAGCATTTATGAATCCTAGGTGCTTCAATCCCCTTCAGGGAGGGATGTCACATAAGCATGTCACAGAATTCTGGAACGTTTTAGGGCATTTACAGGAACAACAGATACACAACATCTAGTATGTAGATAACCTCAAAGCTGCTTAACAAATTTAGAACAATTTTAGGTGCTTGGTTATTCCTTTCTTTATCACTATATAAGTAAAAAGAGAAAGGTATAAAAATCAATTTGAAAAAAAGCCCCACACATGAATAGAACTTTTTCTTAACAACTGTTCAGAGAATGATGTCTTCATCAATCCATTCATAAAGTTACCTTCTATTTTATGTGCAAACATAAGCAATTGAACGGCTTGAACTTTCAATGTTTTTTTCTTTCTTGAAAGTGAAAGTAAACTGAGTTTACATAGCAGCATCCAGATTAGAAAAATGTCAAGTAAAGTTATTAACAGCAAGACTGGTCTTGAATATAATCACATCAAACATGCATTGAAGCAGAATAACCAAAGATAACACCTTACTTGCCCAATGTGGGTAAAGAGGAAATAATAGAAAAACTTACAGAGCAAAAAAATAAAGAAGAAATCTAAAGTCATCAGTTACTGGCTGAGAGGCTTCAAAAATTATTGTATATGATTATAGGACATTCACTATCAAGAAAGAAAAATCAACACTTTTTCCGACACCTAAACCTAGGTATTTGAGTGTCAAAATGATTTACATTAATTTTAGATCTTTTTTATTCATAGAGACTAATTATCTGCTTAAGAATGTGGAAGCATCTTTCAAATACCTTCCAGAGGCAAGTATTTAGTGCATGCAACAATCACTAGTCCCAAGGGGAAACACAGTCTCTAATCATAGCATAAAATAAGATTGTACATTTGCTGTCATATCTGCAGTCTGACAGCTTGTTACAGCTTTGTTCATTTTATGCTGCTTACTAAACAGGTTATTTGTTGTCAGGACTGGTTTGTCCTGTTCACAGATGTATGCCTATCTTTTTTTATGTATAGCTGATTTATGCTTTCTTATTCTTTTTTATAATTAAAAAATAAGTTCTACAACCACAATTACATTTTGGTGTGATGTAAGAAGAAGACAACAAAACTGTAATGTTCAGCTGGAATGGTTTCTTCTGCCACAGTAGTCCTTTAAGACAGCTATGTGATCTAGGGCATTTCTTGAATAACTTCCCAGAAAGTGTGTCACTTGACTTTGTCTGTATATATTTAATTCTAGGGATACATAAAATAAAACACTTTGAGTTGTCTTTCTATAATTTTCTAGTATTTTGAATATTAATATGTTCTTGATAATGCTTCAGTATATTTTCTGGGGAGGGGTAGGACAGAGACTATATGTCAGTACATCCTTAAAAGCCTAAGTTATAGAATAGATCTCCATTAGTACTTTGATACTAAGCTCCAATGTTTGTGAAGTGGCTACCAATATATGTTAAATCCAGTTAAGAAGGAATAATAAACTGCATAATGAAATAGTTGTATTGAACATTTATATTGTGAAGCTTAAAGCTATGCTTGTATCATTACCAAATGCTATGAATCTATGTATATGTCAATTGTAACTTTTCAACTTGGGTCTGTTTATGTAAGAGCCATAGCAAGACTTCCAGAAATTAGCTAACCATTTTTTAAATGAGTGTGGAACAACAAACAAACAGACAAACATGAAAACCCAAACCAGCAACGATGAAAAGAGAAACAGCTTTTAATATCTAGTAAATGTCTGGAGAAATTGTTTGCCTCAAATGATGTTTGTTAGTGCTAAAGGAAATTTACTCATGTCTGTACGTAGAACAATCAGCAGCTCTAACGCATGCAGAAGATTTGTACTACTGCATTTCCTTCAGTTTTTACTGAAGTCAGTTGGTATCATCATGTGGTGCTTGGGAACAGTGCTACTAGTGGTGCTGCCTGCTCCTTATCACAAAGCTTCTGGGATTACATTATTAGAAAAAAAAAGTTCCATTTAGATAAAGGTTTAAAATTACTGCTTACAATCGGACACTGATTCTACATTGTTTAAAAGCAGAGCACACCACTGAAGATGACAGTTTTCTTTAAAGGCTTTTCAAAAACTCCCTCATGAGTGTATTCTGCCTCTATTCAGGGACAGTTTCCCTCAGTGTTGGCTTCCTTTAGAGATCCTAATTTTTTTGGATGACCACATTTGTCATACCTGATGCACATACATACATTTTGACATAAGTCATCCATTGCTTCATACAGGGAGGAGTTCTTTTTCAGTGAAGAGCGTAGTAAGATATGTTCTTTTCTCTTTAATCTATATTCTTTTCAGTTATTTATATTGTCTGCATCTATTTAAAACCTAAGCAGTACTAGCCTTAAGCAGTTAATGATTAACAGTGGTCAGACCTAATTATTAATTTTGGAATTACTGTGATAATAAGATAAAAATAACGTGTCTGAAGTTTAAAAATAATGATAAATAAATTCAGTTTCTTTATTGCTTTACAAAGTTAGCTGATGTTGTAGATTCCATCTCTTTTGGAAAAATGGAGTAGAAAGGAAGGAAAAATAGTGAAAACCACTGCTTACATGGAAAGTTTTAGAGAATGAAAGTGGCAAGTGAAAGCTATTGAGCCATGTTCATCCAATAAAGTTCTTTGTCAAGTAGTACATTATTGTAACTGAAACCTGAAAAAAACAAATTCAATGCTGAGCTTTAGAAATTCAGCTCCTTCTGTAACAAAATGGGACATTTCCTGAGCTGTGGGACTGCATTTGGTATGAACTGTCAACACACTGCAACTCTATCAGCTGATTAGTGAGAGAACATTTTATGGGATTGTGAATCCTGGTCATGTTTCCATCTAGGATGTAATGTACTGCAGGTTGCAAAACAGTTCAGAGTGCTTCAATTCCCTGTCTACTGGGAATGATGGAAACAAAAAATACAAAAGCACAGAATCCCTTTTTTTTTTTTTTTGTTTGATTTGATTCAGTAGAGAAAGCAGCAGACAAAATCATAGCAGCAGCATTAAGTATGCCTTTATTTGCACATTATATTTACTATGGCTTTCCTTAATTAGTTTTTGTTAAATCTTAATTTAGAAAACTAAGAAAGCACTAACTGGAGGATGGCAAATGCAGGACTCCTAAGAAATGAGAAAAAGCTATTTATGTATTTCATCAAAAGTAGCTGCTATGGAAGCTGAAAAAAAAAAAAAAAAGTTGTGCTTTTTAATGTAAGAACAAA
>VXBS01000183.1:94890-285758 GCA_013400255.1 Sitta europaea
TTATGATGTATGTTTTCCTATATTATTTTTGTCTGAAGGCCCTTCATTATTTTACTCCATGCATCACTGAAAATATTGTTTGCCTCAGTCCACAGAATGAAGCTTCTCCTCTGTACAATGTACTGATATGATAATTAAATGGAAAATACACAGTAACTAACATTCTAATAAATTTCCACTTGATATTTTTAAGAAATTTCTTCAATAAACTGGAAATGACACAAGATGCAATATCTTCTGATTGTAGTTATCCGAGTTTATGTCATTGATTTCTGTGTCAGAATGTGCAGTGAGAGTGGAAAGTGAGCATTTAAAAGACAGCAATGCAATCAAGTGGGTTTTTTAGTTGTGATAAATCAATATATATGTAACAAGAGAGGGGTTTACTGGAGGAGAAAATTCTTTATTTCTCTTTGTATTCAATTTTTTATTAAGAAAAATGTCAGGGAATCATGTTTTGATAGGTTAAATAATGACTGTAAGTGTAACTAAGAAACATGTATTGGTACAAGGAAAGGTCTTCACTGTATTTGAGCAAAATCCGTTAGAAGAATGGTAGTATCTGGTGAAAAAGGAGTCTCTTCTGAGTGTTATATTCAAATATTCTAGTAGTTTTCAAAATTCTTAATCCAGTAAATTTAGGATATAAGTCCATTCTATTGAAATTATGTTTCAGGCTCAAGAGGGGGAGAAAAACAAATATTTATCATTATTTTTGATGTTTAAAACAATTGTCAGATTTTTTATGACACCACAGTACAAATGGTAACAAATTAGTAATTTTTATTTATTTGCATATAATATGTACCTATATATACATCCGGGTTATAATTTGAAAAAAAAGTTTAAAATTTCTAATTAACACTAATGTGCCTTGTAAAGGAAAGTACCTTATCGATGCTTTCTTTATATTTTACCCTAGCTCTTCATAGATTAGTCTCTAAATGTAGGGGTTTTACTGCATGAAAATAGAAATTGTGATAGTATAGTAAATATTTTTATGAAAAAATGCTATTTAAGGTTATCTGCCCAGAAGCCGTTGCTGGATAAGAAAGGTCTCTTGCTTATTTCTATACCAAAATTTCTCAAGACTAAGACAAAAAGTGATACAATTATCCACTGTCAAAATATAGAGTATACCGTACCAAACAAAGGATCTGTCCACCTTTTCTGTTTTCTGTAACTTTTTCCTGATTTTGCAATATGCAACCCAGGGAAACCTGAATAAGCTTGCCCCACCCCAGTACAATGGGCTTATCTTTTCAGTCATTGTCTTTCCTGCTTTCTCTTGCCTAAGGAATTGCAGGTTGCCTAAAGTAGTGATTTCCTTGATTCTTTAATCTTTAATGTAACTGATTGTGCCAAATTAATACTGTTAAGAAATGAGGCAGGAGCGGGGTGGTGGGGTGGGGGGAAGAAGGTAACATTTTAGGAAATATCTGAATTATTTCAACTCAAAGCAGACACAAAATGAATTATGTCCTAGACTCCACTGATTAATAAAAAAAAATTTAAAATAAATTCTGTGACAACCATCTGAGATGTATAGTTCTATTATTTACAAGTTTATAATAAGGTTGATTTCTGCTAGCTTTTCTAGTCCCATGTCTTACAGCTTTACTGTTTCTGCTTGTGGAATAATCTTTGAAGTCACGCACTACGTTCTATCTCTTAAGATACAGCTTTGTTATCAGCTTTTGGACATATTATGCACATGTGTGCATAATTACATGCATGTATGTACATGGTGTCCAAAGGAAAAGATTTGTAGCAAAACCAAGACATATAGTCTGAGTGTAGAGTTGGTGATAGAGAGTCAGAAAAACCTTCATTGTGACTTCTAAAAGAGTGGTAGTCCAGAGATGAACTACGTTACAACATAATAAAATTTTCCTAGGATATTGACATTTTTAAACTGTTATGTGGGATCTGTGTCATTGTACCTAATTGAAAGTTTCTTTTTGGCTTAATTCAACCTGCTACTTAAGGTGAAGCCTGTGGGCATCTGATTTCTTGTCCTGGAAGAAACAGTGAATAAGTAATCCTTTGTTAATCACTTTGCCATTCATGATTTTGCAGATCTCTGCTATATCTTCTAATCACCTCATCCTATGCTGAAGGGTTTTAGTTTAATTGTCTTCTGGGTGAAAACAGGTCTGAAATTAATCATGCTATGTGACCTGCTCTGAAACTTTTCCAGATGAGGAATTTAATCGGTTTTGAATTCCCAGTAGGTAGGAAAAATATCTGAATATGATTTTTCTCTCCTCTCCTATTTTATTTCCAAAGTTTTATTCAGTTAATAAGAACGTAGCTATGTACATAACCAAGGAGCTTTTGAGTGCCTAGTCAATGCATTTAATTTGATAATTACTTATGGCAGCCTTAGGAGGTGACAGTGTGAGTCTAGTCGTTGTTATATGTGTCTTTTAATGCCATTTGAAGTCAAAATCTAAAATTGAGGTCAAAGGGATATGAATCAAATTCATTATTGTGACTTAATGTATTTCCAAATATAGCTTTGAAAGAGATGGATTTATTTTAGCCTTCTGAATCTACTTAGTATGTAATTCCCTTATTTTATTGTTTTTGTTCTTTTAAATTTTATCTCAAGAAATTGTTTGCTAATTATAAGTTAAAATATTAGATACTGTCACTTGAAAAAAATTCCTCTTTCTACTTATTCATGTCACCTATGTCATGAATATAAAAAATTGTACAACACTCAATTTAATGAAGGAACATTTGGATTCCAATAATTCAGGCAATAAAACCATATCCAAAGAAAATGGATATTGATTGTTTTAAATAAGCTGACAGTTTATGTTACATCTTCAACTTGGAAAATGAAGAAATAGATTAATTAATGACTTTGAAGAGTTTATATGAACTATGAGCAAAAGGCTGAAGTTCCTGCTTAAATTAATTTCAATTGCAGCAATTTCTGGGTCCGCTTCTGTGTAGAAAAATGACCCAGTGATTTGCATATGTTCCTTGCAATAGGATGCCTAAGCTATTTCTTCCTTCACACATCCCTTAATCACCCTGTCAGATGTATAGACATGAGAAAGAGGGAGAAGATTCTTATTTTTTCCCACTTGCAAATTTGAAGTCCTTTTACTCCCATTAAATGGAGAAGAAAAATATTTTAAAACAGCTGTGTATTGAGGTAGTTAAAAATAAAAACAGGCAAACAAGAAAACCCATTACCTAAATATTTCCTCCAAATTGTAAAAAAGTCGAGTACTGGAATGTGCAGTAATCTATGCATTTGCCCAGAAAGAAACATAAATTTCAACAAAAGATGGTACCATGACATTTATGATACTTACAAAGAATGAGACATTACATTTTCTTTTGACCATAATTAATTTTATTTCTTTTCTTAAAGTTTGTAAAAATGAAAAAAAAAACTAATTTTAAGAAGAAGAAAATTTAATTGGATAATGACTTTGAGAATGGAAGGAAAGATGTTATGAAAAAAGGGTCAAGATACATTACTAATTATTCCTCCCATGTTACAGGCAAAAAAATAATTTGTTTGAGGACAGAAGAATGTTTTTTTTTTTTTCCTGATTTCTGCTAACATGGTTGAAAGCATGATATAAATGAGGAAAAAGTTTTAATCTCACAGTGTTTGGCGTATTAGCTCAAGCACCAGTATTCAAGTGCACTTTGGACTCCTATTTTCACCACTTATTTTTACTAAAGTATTCATATTTCACTCATCTTAACATAAATTGTCTGCTTAGGAGAAGCCATAGGTAATCAGCAGAAGTTTTCGACATTTAAAAATCTTATCCAAATATGATAGTAATTATTGTACAGTATCTTACAAATTTTCAATATTTAACTTCTTATTTTAACACTACTTACAGCCATCAACCCAGATGTTCAGATCTCTTTCCACAGGGCTGCTCTCCAGCTTCTTTGGGCCCCATTTTGGATGTAAATCCAGGATTACTGCAACCCCACTGAACCCAACCTGGCAGCCAATTGTTCACTCAAGGAAATCCATGTATAGACTTGTTCTGCTGCACGTTGTTGTAAGTTATATTTATTAGAGTCCTTATAACAGCAGAAATGGCTAAAGTTTTCAGTGTAAATATGAACATCAGGTCAAAAGTATTCACTGCATGAGGATTTCCGAGTTTTAGAAGTAGTAGGGATTGTAAAGTAGTATTTGCAGAGAAACAGTCCAGTATTTTTTCAGAAAAATGTGTTTTTACTCTTTCAAGAACCTGTGAATTCTTTATTCATAGTCCAAAATTAGCTGGTTTGGCTGAAGTTTAGATCTTTTGGTTTTTAAATATTCTTGGTTTATTTCTTTTTTAATTTTAGAAGTTGCACACAATTTTAAAGAATGTTTTCTCTTCTTGCTTTTATTTCTTACTAGATTATGGTTTCAACAGTTCTTTAAATTTATTGACACACCACCATATCTTTTTTTTTTTCTGTTGATCACACCGTAATAATATTTAAATATTTATTAAAAAAAATAATTTATGGTTTTAAGAGAAATTACCTAAATTTTTACTTTTTTACAGAACAACACTTTTAAACAGAAATAACCCTGAAGATATTAGGGCATATTTTGTCTTATTTTATTTCAGTTGAGTCTCTACTGTGAAACGAGGAACACATTTTAACTTCTTTTTCAGGCTGCTTTCTTCAAGCAAGAAAAATTTGAAGGAAAAATTTTCCCACTTTGTAGAAAACGTTTTTCACTCGATCAATCATTTTCTGAATAAACAGAAATCTTGTATTTCCTGAAATGTTCAGCATATTTTCTGAAGGCTCCATCGAGAAAAGGATCAGAAAAAAAGTAAATACTTTCACAGGTTATTTGTTTGTATCATTGCAAAGGTAACTGCTGACCCATAATGAAGTAAAAAGCATTAAAAAGCCAATGATTATGTGACAGTCATTATCAACGGTATCAGTCACCTACTTTAAGTAAAACTGGATATTTTGCATTCTACTGTGTGAAAATGATTGGCAAATGATGTTTAATGACAACCCACTCTATTTTCTGATTAGTATTTCTTCCTTTCTGACCGCTGCCGTCTGTTCTTCTCTCACATTTTATTTTGCTCCACACATTGTATAGAAGAAAACAGAATTAAAATTGTTTCTTATTTCATATTCTCCCATGCCTGTGTGGTTATTTTCTGTGAGCAGCAGCTCCTCTGATCACAATATAATGACTACTATGGTGACTAGAGGAATAAAACATAACATTATTTTAACATTATTATCATCTCTAAGTTAAGTTGATGAGGTCCTGACAGATCTGCTGACTTTTCTCAATGCCATTTACAAGAATGATTGAATTACATCTATTGTGTGTTTCCTCTGGAGGGAGTATAGAGGAGATAAAAATAGCTTTGCAGGTTTTTGACCGAACCATTCTAAAAGAAGATTGTTCATCCTACCATACAATCAAAACACTGGCTGAGATTTTCATGGCCTAGAAGGTGATATTTTTTCTTTCAAACTTTGTTCACTGATTAATTTTAGAATGAAATCAATCTGTGTTCAGCTTATGATGCATTTCAAAGGTACCTTGCTAGAGTTCACCTTTTAAAAAAGAGAGGCGCTACAGAGAATGTAAATTTATTCTCAGATTGATTGCATTTTTCAGAATGTATGTAAGCAGTTAAGACAAAATAAATCTATTTCAGTATTGAAGAATGTAGTCTCCTATTTTAAACTCGAAGACATTCAGAGGGATCTTAACACACTGAAGAAATGGACTAGCAGTAATCTCATGAAGTTCAGTGAAGGGAAATGCCAAGTGTTGGGGACAAATAACCCCCCACAACAACACATACTGCAGTCTGACTGACTGGAAAGCTGCTGGAAAGCAGGTTTTTTCAAGGACCGTAGGTAACTGGTAGTGAACATGCTGACCATGAGCCAATGACATGATCCTGTGGTAAAGAAGGCCAACAGCATCCTGTACTGTGTTAGAAAGATAATCACAAGTTAGATAAAGAGAGGAGATCCTTCCCCTCTATTCAGCACACTGGAATGCTTTGCCCATCTTTGGGCTCTTCAGAACCTCAGGAGGCAATAGAATCACAGAATCATAGAGTCATTGACACAGAGCTACTGAAGAAAGCCCAGGACAAGGACAAAGATATTTATGAGATTAGACCGTCTTCCACATGTGAGTCTGAGAGACCTGAAATCATTTAGCCTGGAGAAGAGAAAGCTCAGGCAAATCTTAGCAGAGTGTATAAATACTTTCTGGAACTGAGCAAAGACCACAGACCCTGTCTTTTCTCAGTGATATTCAATGACAAGACAATAAATGTTGGGCACAAAATGAAAGACAGGATATTCTAGTTAAATAAAAAAAAAAAAAAAGGAAAAAATATTAAGAATGGCCAAACTCTGAAACAGGTTGAGTAGACTGATGATCCAGTCTCCATTCTTGAAGATACTCAAACCCAGCCCTAGCTGACCATCCTTTCATCTGTGATAAGGGGGGCAGAACCCGACAATTTCCAGAGATTTTTTCCCAACACAGCTCTTCTGCAATTCTGTAATTGAATTATGTCAAAAAGGAGATCTACCTTTAACAATGTGCTTTTGTTGTAAGGAGAGAATATATGAAAAGCACATTGCTGTAGGTCAGCTCTGAACATCCCTCTTGTAACCAGAGAGAAACAGAGAAACATCACAGTGGATGGGACCTTGTGAGATTAGTACATCTGAACTATGAACAAAAACCTCAGATGGAATTTACAGATTGTGACCATCTGGCAAATTTGTCAGTGGGGAACTATCAGTCCTCATTAAAGGAAGATAGAAGATCGCTATCAATGAAATGTTCCACTAGGAAAGGACTAGTAGAGGGAAAGCAGAATCATACTAAAAAGACAAATCTCAAATCCAAAAGGAAGCATCAAGGGAATGGTATCATCAATCTAATGGACCAGAAAGAAAATTACAGTACATGTATATATTGATTCATATTAAAAGCAAAATTATTTCTAATTACCATTTAAATCTTCCTCAGCAACTCTATAATTCTACCTGTCTCCTCCCCTTGCTTTTGCATTGTTTTCTTCTGTTCTTTTTCTATTTTTTTTTTCCTAAGTAGGAGTAATTTCACTATTGAATTCCTGTCCACACAGATGTTACTTCTTTGTCTAATTTTTTTTTGCAGAATTCCAGTGGAAATCTGAATACTTGGTTGAATGAATTCTGATGCTCTTCAGTTTCTCTGAATTTTTAATCTTCTTCAGTTTGGATATTAGCTTTTTTCTTTTTGATTTGTATTCTAGTTGTTCTTTTAGATTTAAAAGTTATTTTTAGTTGCAACATAAATACGTTTCCATAATCAAAGCTTCATTTGAATGCAAATCATTGGAAATGTTTAAAAATGTCTCCTACCTGAATAAATAGGGAATTATTAACAAAAGTTTTAGGAAGTCAAACAGTGATTATTCATATAAAAGAGACAAGATTTAGAGTAGAATTTTTAGAATGCATTCTGTTTGGTATTATAAATGTGGATGAGTAGAAGAATCTGGATACACCTCTGTAGAGCCTCCTTATTTTTTATCAGTGCATTTTATTTGAAATTATAACAAAAAATATGTTAATGCCTGTAATGTATGTGTTTATAAACAGCAAGTGAATGACCACTGTATTCTACATGTAGTCTTATTATGCTTTTCTTCTGAGTCAGCATTTTGAACTTTTCTGAAATCTTTCCAATTTTTCACTATCAGTTTTTGAAATCACAAATGCAGAATGTTGTTTGCTTGTCCAGTATTGGTATTTCTGTAAGATTATTTTTTCCTTCATTATTTTAGCGTTATATTCTCTTGGTCATCTTTAGTTAGAGAATTATTTTGAAATCTACTGTGGAACAGGTGTTCATGACTTCTCTGTTGCAGTGATGCAAAATATAATCCTTAGTTTGCACGGTTACATTTTGTACCCAAGCTATACCAATGCTTATAATGTGGCATTTGGTTCTATTAAGATTTTCATTCAAAACAGCCCACATTACTGAACAGACAAGATCTCTCCCTGAGATCATTCTCCCACAGCAATTTGTTCTTCTGTCATTCTTTTCACAAATTTTGCCAACATGTTTATTCTTGAAGGATATAAATTCTCTGCATTAAATCCCTGAGATACCAAAGTGTCATGAAGATTCAGTGAACAATTTAGTTCATTATTTAAAGATACTTAGTTTGAAATATGTAATATTGATTCCTTTTTATTATATGTAGAATGCGTCTCTATTATAATATGTAGTTAGAAATACATTATTCAAACACATCTTTTTATCAACCTTTTTTTTTTTCTAAAATCTAAATCAGAAAATTATTTTATGGACTATTTTTTAATCCATTAATTTGCTTTTCATCAATTCCCCTGCCCCTTACTTAGACTTTCTGGATTTTGTTGATATATGCTTTTCTTAAAATCAATTGCACTGATATCGAAATCAGTGCATCCATATCTGAATCTGCCTGTCTATTCTTTTCATTATGTGTTTGCCTTTCTTCATTAGTTAAATTTCTTGTTCTAAGTACTACACACCATCCTATTTGTTGATAAAAAAATCCTTGGAAATAAAAACTGTTACCAGATAAGGTGATTTTTTTCAGACGTTCCTGAGATGAACACATGAATGCTTATAAATAGACCACTGCATTTTTCAAACTTTGATCAGATAACCTGAAAATCAGTGCTTGTACTATCATACTTTTTTGTATAAAAAAGAAGCTGTCATCAGAAAATTTTGTGAAATTCATCAATAATCTTCTGTCTTTGATCTTTCCATCTCTTCTGGTCAGGGTAGTGAAATGTCTTGTTGTCTACTTGCCATCAAAATTACCTGTCATTATATATTCTTAGGAAAACGAGCAGACAGAACTGATGATGTGTTTTGTACATTTGGTCCCAAACTTCATGCTTTTGCCTAGTCTTAATTTCGGTCACAGGATGTTTTTTTCTCCTTTTCACTTCCCATTATCAATTTTAGTGCAAGATTGAGGCAAAACAAACCCCCCTGGATCTACAATGCATTATAGTGCATTTATGACTTTAATTATATATCTATGCTTTAATGAGTATCATCCTCATCCCAGCTTGTGTTTTGAAGGAAAGTTTCATACCACATTCATTTGCCGAGAGTATTGCAACAAAACACAAGATAATATCTTAATAACACTAAATATTCAACTGAATAAATGGTGTGTTTTTTCCTTTGATGGACTTTACATTTTCATATTAAACTAGTAATTCCACTCAAATCAGATGGAATTCATTGGAAGAATGTAAATTTATTTGTTTATTTGTGTGGAATAAAGGATGATTTTCTATATTAAGCACAATATGGGACTTTAGTATCTCAATGTAATAACTCATCAAGTGTGGATTTTGAAAAGTTTTCCAAATATGGATTTTTGGTGCTCAGTTAAAAGAGAGGATATGTTTTAGGAAACTGTTTTATCACATTTTTTTTTATGAGACTGCCTAGAGACAAAGACAACCTTATAGTTGGCTACTGAATATTGTTGTCCATGTCAGTGTAGCATATCCATACATTTCGAAATCTTTTGTCATCCATTGCTTTGTCATTCATTCTTTTTTTGAGGATTTCATCAGATATCCAAAATTGTTTTTAACAGTATTTATAAAAAATTTTTAAACTGTCTAATAATACATAATTTAATACTCTGAGGAACATGCATTCTTATTGTAGGATAATAATTAATGTAATATTGTGTAATGTATCAAATGTTAACTATCATTTTCTCAGGACTTTGAAACCATTTATTTAAAGAATAAATATTTGTTCTTTAAGACACTGAGGTGCAAACTCCATCCTTTTTTCCAGTAAGACTACACCTGAGGAAAGCATAAAATCAGTATACATGTTGCCTTTGTTTATTAGGATGTGAAATAAGAACTGAAAGAGCAAGATTTTACCTTTGGTATTATATTAATTTATTACTGAAACACATCAGTTTATACTTAATCATAGAAAAATTATAAAATAGTCTCTGCAATTTGATAGTTGAAGGAGACTGATGCATGTGTCTGCTATGAAAGAAGATTAATAACAGTGGTACACAAGCAACTTCAGAATTACCTGAGCTGTATTCAGAAGATACTGAAGAAGAAAAGAAAAAAAAGCAGGTATGGAGACCATATAATTGAGAGAGGTAGTAAATTGCATAGTGGTGTGTTAATTATGTTAAGCATTGACAGATATCACATTTCTGCTGCTAAAGAAAACTAAAGAAACTTCTACCTTGGCACATGTTCTGTCTTCAACCTTACTGTCATTACAGAATTGTTATCTTTTAGTAACAGAACTCTCCTCAGACAAATATGGGTAATCAAATAAGAGTGCTGGCAAGTTGCCTTAGGAACTGAGACTGCCTTCACAGGCCATCCATGCTATCCCTGTTAGTTCAGACATGTAGTAGGTGTAGAAAAGACTATTCTAATCTGCAGTTTTCTGAATAGTTTTATCTCTATCTATAATAAGGATGAGGAAAAATTTGCTTGGTCAGACAGAGTTGCACAAACAATATAGAAATAAATAATGTGGTATATCTTTATTTTATCTGCATTTCTTCAGTTTCATTCAAATTCTAACCCTTTACTTCACAGGTCTCCTGTCTTCATGAACTGCTTTTCTTCTGATACTGAAAATCATTTTACTTCCCCATTATCATAAAGGAACATTCATTCTATGTATTTAGAACAAAATGTTCTTTAAAATATGTTTCAAATTAACACACTATTTCATCCCTTTCGTCAACTGACAGAACTACATTTTTTTGAGAAGGATTTTGAGAAGGAATTCAAATTTTATTTAGGTTATAAAATTATGAAAAAAAACTTATTGAAAAGTGTTCTGTCACTTATTACAGCAACATTTCACAGTCGTTTACAGTTTTCTGTTTAAAATAGTTACATTTTAGTTGTTGTCTGAGGTTAATTTAGGTTCATAGTGACTTCAGGAGTTTTGCCACTGAAATCTGAATGGTGATGTTTAAACAATATTTACAGACTTTTAAAGACTTAATTTTTCTTTTTTTAGGAACTAGTTATTTTGATTTGAATAGGTTTTTTTCAGCTTCCTGATGTATGACTTTTTCCATGTACATTTGCTTTACGCATACACATGCTTGGAAAAAGTAGACAACACAGGAATATTTTTTATGTGGTTGGATATAATAATCCAGATGTTGCACATTTTAAAATGGCTGAAAAACTCATTAGGAAAGATAAAATATCAAAAACTAAAGGTAAAATGGAAAATGCTCAACTTGTTTTTTGTTGTTTTTGTTCAGATTGCATGTAGGCTTTCAGAATGATTTAATACATGTCAGAGGGAAAATCAAATTTGGAGGATAAAAGTAAGTCTTTCCAAAACAATTTGCAAAGTGAAAAAGAAGGGTAAATAGGAAACCAAACAAGGTAAATTAGAATCAAATAATGTTTATGTGATTTATGAAAGTCAAAAATTATTAATTTTTTGCCTTTCGGAAGCATTCAGCGCTTAGCAGAAAAACCATACAGAATACCATGTTCATCAATGTAGTGTCAGGACAAACTAAAGACATTCATTCAAGAAAACACTCCTTTTCCTTAGAGAACCAATTCAACAAGAAGGCTTCTTGGATTCCTTGGATTTAAAAATGCACAAGGAGATATTTCTTCCTCTTCCCTTAGGACATTAAATCAAAAATGTTTATTCTTTTACATGCTACCAGTCCTTGGTGAAGAAAAATACAAACACCTAGGCATCTGGAAAAGAATAACTAAGTGTCTCGGTTTGAATGACAAGTGTCTGCTAAGGAAGGCATAATGAAGGCAGGAGCTTCCCTTGGAATGGAGAATGTAAACCACCTCCCTCCAAATTATTATAATTTTGAAATTAAGGAGCTCTCAGGCAAAGATATGGGGATAGGAGAATTAAAATAAAAATGCAGTAATATGTAGTTTACTTTCTCTCGGCCTGCCGTTTCTAAGTTTCTAAGTTCTATTTCTTCATGATGTTTTGGGTTTTGAAGCCTGTTCTCACAGTTTGAACATGAACATCAGGTCTGTGTTTATCAAATGAAATCTTTGGTTTGGATTCTTTCTGTGGGTTGGACTTTCTTTGATGTCCCTCTGGTTTGGCCAATGTGGGTGAAGGGTTCTGTCACTCTCCCAATTAGAGTGGCCTGTCCCAAAAGATATAAAAAGGGGTCATTTGTTTTAATAAATTGGAGTCAGATTTCATCTCTCCAAACTGTCCTGGAGAATTTGTGTTGTGTCGTTACTCACCACAGTGACAGTAATACAAGAACCAAATCCCACTGACAGAGTCAGAATACAGCCTGACACCCTGTGGGTCAGGGTGTTGGTAGCAGTCCAATCACATGGTGGCCACAGTCACCCTGGAGTGGCAGATGTGCTTCTGTTGAAGCAATGATCCTGTAGAAAGGTGTAGATTTCCTCTGAAGGTCCAGTGGTTGTCTAGATGGGCCTGGTCTTCCTCTGGGAATCCAGTGGAAAAGGCTGCTTTGCTGATCCAAATGTCAGATTTTTATCCAGGTAGGAATGTTTGGCTTGTTCCCCTGGATGGAGCATGTCCCCAGTGGGATGATGTAAGTTTATCAGTCATGAAATGAGACTCAATGGCACATTAGGAGAAGATATCTCCCTGGAGAGAGGATGGGTTGTGGAAAAGATAAAGAAAATGGCCTCACCTGTTTTTTTAAGAGCCGCCCCATTAACAGAGGACCACCACACCCCACACCCCCACCCGGAATTCAACAGATGGTGATAGAATACATGCTTCTGTTTATACCTTTTACTGCAAACCAAGACACTAAGTATGCAAATTTCTAGTCATTAATGAACATTTTGAAGTTTGCATTCTTTTTTTTTTTTTCCATTCCAGTGATGCCATTTCCCCCAATCTTCTCTAGTTTCTTTCTTCATTTAATTTTTACTAAATACCATCTTCTACCTTTCTAATTGCTGCTTTATTTTCTTTTCAACAAACCTCCCACTTTTTCTCCTATATTGAAATTTCTTTGAAACATGGGGAATTTAATTTTAATATTTTTTGCAATTTTTTTTTTTGTTTTGTTTTTTGGTGTTTTATTTTTTTGTTGCTGGATTTGCCTGCATTTCTGAAAACTGTATACTTGTCTTGTTTATTTCAGGTCAGGTAAACTGTACAGTTGCTTTCACACATGAACATGCTTTTTTATAAAAGATAATAGATATTAGTCTATAACACATTTGCTTTTAAATTTAGGATTTAGGTCTTAAATCTGCATGTCAGTTTGATAGGTGTTGATTTTGGTAAAAAATTGGAATCTATGTTCTGTTGCCAGACATCGACAAAAAAAGAACTAGTTATTTGTCTTACTCAGACTAAATAATTGCCATTTATTTCTGTGTCAAAAGAATGGGTTAGGTTGAAGATATAATTCCAATTTTAAACCTTTGCAATTTTTCTATTTGGAGTACAACCAAGTATTCTGTTGCTTGTAATTTGTAAAGAAAAATAATGAGCTTTTAAATTCTTTTTCTTTTATTTTTAAAAAATATGTAAAAAAATTATAAAAGACTTTATTTAACAAAAAATCAAATTTAGGATATCAGTTGGAAGAGAAGGGAGTACTCATAGAAAAAGACATAGAGTGTCTTTAACAAACTTCGTTTTTAACCAGTCTTTCGTACTTTTTCCAATGTCTTTTGTTTGTAATGTATAAGTGAGGCCTAAGAAAAAGTGGATGGGAAAAACATTTTACATTATAAATCACAAGTTTGTTACATGAATTAATGAAAAAAGTGTTAAACCCCAAAATTAACAATCAAAGACTTGCAACATAATATTTGAGTACTCTGTTCTGAAATGCTGAGGCATTGCTGACCAGATTGGCTTCTAACTGAGTTGTAGGTAGGACTTTCTGGATCAAGTGGAAATTTAAGTTTTAATTCATGTCTTGATATTCAGTTTTTGCTTCTCATCCAGTATATGGTGGTCTCCCAAGGAAACTTGTGAGGGTGATGCTGAGTTCACAGAGAATGTTGTCAAGATGCACAGTGAAAAAATGTCAGGGAGGCTTAAGTAGTAAATTAATCGTTTAATCAAACACCTCCTGTCTTCATTAGAGAGAAAACTAGTTTTGCATTTTACATCTTGAGGTTAAAAAGAGAACTTGCCCCATGGATGATGAAATTTTGTGAAGGAGTCTTGTCAACAACTTTGGGGGTTTTTGATCAAGACTATGTGTTGTGCACATAAAACTGAAAAACTGAATTCTGTGCTAAACTTTTGTCTGTGAACATCCACCAAATACTCTCATACTTCACCTTTAGCCTTTGAGACACGCATTGTGTCTTCCACCCCAGAGAACCTAACTCACCTCTTTGCCTTCAGTTGCATCTGAAATAATTTGCAATTTCTAACTTTAAAATATAAAGTGAAAAAAGTCCCTATATAAAGTTTGGTTTAAGTGACTAGCCCTGCAATTCATAAAAATCACGTGGAAAGGAGCAGATGACTTTGGAAACTTATGCTTTCTGGCAAGTGTCAACCTTTTCCTTCCTACTACCCCACAACAGGAGGTGAGTGTTGGCCTGACATAGTGAATGTCGAGGATGGACCGGAGCTCTGGCCAAGCCAAGTATCAAAAACACTGAGCTGTGCTTTTCTGAGAAAGACTGGCAGACATAAAGGTACTCTTTCTGTTTCTTGTTGGATTAAGTCCTGAACATTAATTTAAGAACCTTTATGCTGATTTTACAATTACCATGGATGGAGGGAGGTACTTTGCATACACTTCACTTATAAGAGAGAAGGAACAATATCCTTTATTGATATAAACCAGTGAATTAACAAAGTTCAATGGTAAATAAGTCGGTGGCTTAATAAAATTTGATGATGAGGCATACATGATTATGTACCACACAGAGGACAAGGTCAGATGAAGCTCTCAGGGAGACCCTGTCATTGAGTCATGAGGTTCAGAAAGGATCCTGTGGTGTTCCAAATGCCTTCTTAGAGAGGAATCTAGATGCTACAGGATCTAATCCTAGTCTCAGGCATCGTCAGTGGTTTATGTCTAAAGAATTGTTTGTGCACAATCAATCTTTTATATCACTTACATAAAATTTCAGAGTTTATCACATTATTATTTACTGAGAACCTGTTGTGGCAACAAACCTCTCAGCTTCAAGGAGTAACTTTGAGAGGCAGCCTTATTCAGAGGGAGATCATTCTATGTAGAGAGCTGCCATACTGAAGGGCTCAATGGGCCCTTGGCTGCCTACTACTTATGGAATAAAATGAAACAGTCATATTTGTATATCAGCAATATGTCTAGGTCACCATCACAGACAGCTCTTGGCTACCCTGCTGCTAGCCATTGCCCAAGGTCTGCAGTCACATGGATGTGGCTATTACATCGCTGCTGGTGTTCATGGATTAAATTGGGGGGAAACACATCCTCACAGCTATGTAAAAAATGCATGTAGCAGAAATGGATTGAAAATAAGACATTTTCTTTTTTGAGAAATATTTTAATCATATGTGTACTTTTAACTAGTTATTTTTTGATAACTTTTGATTCTTATGTCCCATGTTGGTTATTTTTTTTCCTGGGAGGTTTTTTGGTTTGTCTTAAAACCCATTGAACTATTTTCTTCCTCTTCTAATTTGAACCCTCAATTTGAACCCTCATTCCTCTGTTTTCTGTTAACTATGATATTCATTTATTACAGTGGGTAAACCCATTCTATGAAGAAAATGGCATTACATTCTTATTGATACCCAGTGTTGCATACTTCATGAAGAAAATAACAAAAAATCAGGTTGGTACGTTTGGATTTTTTTCTTTTAGTTTCCTCCAAATTTATCAATATGCGGATATGACTACCAATAAGACATCACCAAAATTAGGGTAAAACAACAGAGATATATTAATATAGGAGATGGTAATGTATAATTAATAAAGTACTTCCTTATAAATCAAAGAACATTGTTTAGCTTGAGCTGAAGTAGCACAGGAACAGTAGTGTGTGACTTCTACAGATGTCATTTTTGTCCATCTGATCAAAATATTTAATAAGATGTGTTTCTGTTTATAGATGATGTCCGTATGTGGTGATTAACAAAACTGATTTATTTCCAAAGAATTTTTGTGCAATTTTCCTGTCCTGGACATTTCTGTGAATGTACTAAACATATTTAATGTATGATTTCTGATATGAATTTATTTATAGTTTTAATTATAGAGAACAAAAAAGGCAGTTTATTAAAAAAAAGGGTTTCGGAGATAAAATAATTTACTTATGAGAAGTTAATTAGAATCATACCTACCAATTCAATTTGAACAATTTTATGAAGTTTATTTGGAAGCTCATTTTTTGCAAAAACACAGTAAATTATTTGTTGTAAAAATAAAATTAAAAAACTAATATAATTCATCTATAAAAGGCACCAGAAATAGGACCATGTATGTTAAAGTCAGCTCTTTTATTATTATTATTATACTCTTTATTTTATTCTTTTATTATTTAAAGTGTTGTGAAGAACCTTTAAATTTAATTGCACTAAGCTATTTGAAGGTTTTTAAGGATATCTGGACTAGTCTTTCACCTTAAGATTTCCAGAATAAATTGATATTCACTGATATTACAGAAAAAAATAGTGTGCATAAGCCACAGATTTTGGCAAAAGACTTCTCTTTTTTCCCCATTAATAAAGTGCATTCATTCATCAGCATTATATTTTGCAAGAATGAGTTTTCATTACTTCAGTGTTTTCAACGAAAATCTGTTGTTGGAAAGTTCTATTATTTTGTTTGCTTAATTTGTGATAAGCAAAGCATTTTCAGATTTGTAGCAGCCACTTATTCCCCTAAAAAAATCTACAAAAAACCCCCAGACTGTATAAAATCCCTTTGGTTTTTTTTCTGTTTTCTGTGTATTTCAAGTGTTTGTGAGGAACTCCCTTGCATTTTTTTTTCTTTTTAAATGCATGCTTCTAATTATTCAATGTTAAATCGATGAGTGTGTGAATAAGAAAAGAACTATGCCGGATTTTTGACCAATGAGGGTATCTTTTAATACTCTGTAAAGATGCAGTATAATTCTGAAAACTGACTGTTAACTGATAAGCAGATTTCCATGGAAAACACATTTCTACTGAAAAGATTATATAGAGAAAACCTGCTCCATGATCTTCGCAGACAGAGAGATGAGACTGACTGGTCTGTAATTTCTAAATCATCCTTATATCCCTTTTTTATTTCCCCTTTTCCACATAAATGAAATGAATCATATTCTGACACCAGTCATTGATTTATCTTGTGGGCATTCAGTTGTGAGACTGAATTTTCAATCCATGTTTTCTAAACATTACTCTAACTTTGTGCTTATTTGTCCTAGAATTTAAGGTCATGTAGATTTTTAAAAATTCTGTATGATTTGTACTACCTTTGATACTACAATATTTGTATCTCCACATTTGAAATTCTGTCACTTTTCTTTTGTTTGGACTACTATGGAGTTTATCTCATTTTCTTATGCTCTCTCATGCTTTTATTTTCATTTATTTTGCCTACCCATGTTAACAAATTGCCACATTTTAGTATCCGTGAGTCATGTTGTACTCGTAGTTTATGTTAATTTGTCTTTGCTGCTTAACGAAGGCAATAATACATGTTTTAGGGAATTGTATCTAAACATCAAAAATGCACAAGAATGTGAATTTTTCTTTGAAAAAATATATTTCTGCATGAAGATTTTCTGTTAATGCTTTGAAAGGAAAAGAAACTTAGATCTTAGAAATATATATAAAAAGTTAAATATTAGAGAGTTAAAACTATTAGAATAAGAAAAGACATCTCCGAGAGCAATATTTTCTTCAAATTTTAATTGTAACTCTTTTCTTTTATAAGTTTCTAGAAACTAGAAATTTCCTATGGGAAGTAAAATGAAAGGAAATTACTGGTATCTTCATGAATATGGAGGAATGGGCTGAATATTATACACTATACCTCAAATAATAAGTATTTTCTTTTCCTTGTTTTTTCCTACCTATCCTCATCTGTCTTCTTTTCCTGCATTTCTAGTTTCAATTCACACACTATTTGCTTCTGTTTTCTACTTTTACCTTCTCTTCTTTCTCTGCCTAATTTCTGAAATTTTTTTAACCTCTCCCAGCTGTCTGACTATTGTCTTCAGACTATTGGCAACCACATTAATGGTACTGATTCAGAAATGGTCAGAGCCTGTTTTCAGGCAACAAGAAAGAAAATAAACCCACATATATGTTTTTTGCTAAATTTTAATAATTTGTTTCTATGTTTATCTGTCTTCAGTCAATAAGTTTATTTTCTTTGTTTTGATATATATTTATTAAAGATATAAATTTATTCAAGATATACATTTATTCAAGAACTATTTAGATGGCTTGTCTATCTGGAGAATAATATCTGAGTTTTCTTCCTGAAATTCTTGATGTGTGTCTTTCTCCTGAGAAAGTGCCACAAATATGAAATAAAAAAAATGCTAATTATTTCAGAATAACTGGAACGAGTGATTGTAAGTAGGCATTTTCAAAGGCCTTGTTTCCTCAGAAGAAAATAAAAGAACATTCTGACAGTGATTGTTTCAAAATGACACAGTCTGCTTGTGAGCGTGACTGATATGCCTTTAGTATTTAAATTACCTCAGATTAAGCTGTATCTCATAACATTTTCATATCAAATACAAACTCTCATAACTGATAATAAGCAATCTGAAATTGTTCGACTACTTTATGAATACATTTACAAAATACATTTAACATTCTTAAAATTAAAATAAACCAGGAAAATGTGTTTAAA
This sequence comes from Sitta europaea, assembly GCA_013400255.1. NCBI lineage: Eukaryota > Metazoa > Chordata > Aves > Passeriformes > Sittidae > Sitta > Sitta europaea. The sequence goes on from VXBS01000183.1 coordinate 113,775, forward strand.
AGCTGTTCAGTGGTACAATACAATATTTATGGAGGCCAGTCTTAATTTTTTTAGTTTATGATATAATTTAATTTACTTTTGTTTTAATGGAAATAGAAAAATTCCAGAAGGGCAGGAATATGGAATAGAAGGGAAGCAGAAGGGTATTTGATACACACTATTGCTGAAATACCAAATGTCGTACAGAACATATGTAAACCTATATCATACATGGCTTCTCTACAAAGATTCACTACTGAGACTCAAAGCTGAACATAAGCTTTGTACCAATAGGCAATGATTTCTGGTATTTTTATGGGCTGACCTTAACCAGCTGTCAGAACCCCTATCCAGTCACTCCCTTGCTCCTCTCTGATCTAAATAGCACAGGGGGACAAAATAAGATGGAACAGTTTGTGGGTCACTTACCATCAAAGGTGAAACAGACTCAAGTAGGGGTAGATTAATTTATTGCTGATTAAAAATAGAGTTGGAAGGTGAGAACCAAAGACAACTAAAACACCTTACACACACACACACGTCCACACCCATACACACACCCCCCAGTTCCTTTCTGACTCTTCCTCCTCACACCTGTCTCCTGCTCCAACATCCCTCTCACTGGGTGCAATACTTCAATAACTTCTTCTAGCACAGGTCCTTTCTGTGGGCTGCAGGAACTATTTTTTTCCTCATTGTCCTTTGCATGGGCTGCAGTGGGACAACCTGTTTCACTGTGATCTTCATAGACTGCAGAGAAATCTCTGCTCCTGGAGTACCTTCTCCCCCTCTTTATTCACTGACTTTGCTGTTGTAGAGTTGTTTTTCAGCTCCTTTTCCCTCCTCACATCTCTTCCTCAGCTGCTGCACAGACTTTTGTATTTTTGATAGTACATGTTACTGTCTCCTTTAGAGATCACTGCCTATAGAAGACTCCTACACTTGGCCTTATGAGTCTTACAGACGTTTTAATTGTATTGAAGTCTGAAAACCCGGTTTCTTATTCAACCCCTTCTTAGTCAAGCCCTGACTTGCAGTCACCATCTTTCAAAAGGAGGCCTTCCTAGGTTTCCTTCTTTTTGAGAAAGTCATCGTACTGGGGCAGGAAATTACGGTATGTTCCAAAATCCCCATTGTATGAGCAATTTAAAACAAAGGCCTTGGGGATTATTTCTGTTCTGTCATTTTATAAAATCATGAAAATAAACACTTGGTATTATGATACCAAGAAACCACTTGAAATAGATTGTCAAAGGGTCCTGTTGTTACAATAGAGCTTAAATTCTTTAATTTTTACATTTGTGCTCTTTCTGAGGAAAATATAGGAGAATATGGTGGTTTCATTTTGTAAATAAGTCCATACAAATTTTAAAGAAAAATGAAAAATAAAAAAATGGTTTCAATTTGGATGACCAAATGAAAATATACAAGACCATGAAGACCACTCACGAGAGAAATGGAAAAGTATGAATGAACTTTAGTTAGCAGATTTAGTAATGAAATAGCCACTAATTTCCAAATTGTCTCTTCTAAGCCAACCATGCCACATAGTAGTGTTAACAGCATAACAAACAATTCTAGGTCAATGCATAAGAACTGCAGCCTTCTTGAAAGGGTTAACATTTCTGTCTCCAACACTGACTCTAGTATTGTTTTTTCCCCTTTCTGGATCAATATTTCAACAGAGAGAAGAACATGTGAAAGAGCAAGCACAGATTTACGCATTTGCTTTCCAACTGTAGTACTTTTTAACTGTATATGCCAACTACCTTCAGTCTTGTGGTTTCTGGCAGATAAGAAATTGCATGCACAGCACTGACTGAGGGAAAAAAGCAACATGCATTCCTCATTAAAAAGAATCAAACAACTTTAAAATAGGAGGCTCAAACACAAAATTTTAGAACCTGTATGAAGTGTTTGGTACACTGAAAATGTTTCCACTATATGAAAATAGTCAGTTGCTTTCTAAAATGTATTTTTCTTGAAAGCCATTTGACTCCAGTGTGTGTAGAGGTGAACAATGAATAAACTCATCCTCTCAAGATAAACACTTATTTTGGACACTTACTGGAAGTGTTCTGCCAAGCTGGCTATAAGGAAATTAAAGAAAACACTGTCCATTTTATGGATTTAAAAGGAATGGCATGGAACCTACGGCATCCAGAAAGCATGTAGCAAACTTTTTTGTCCAAATAGCAATAGTAAAATACACACAAATGTATATTTAAAAAAAAAAAAAAAAAGTTGCTTTGAGTTTCATGTACTTTTCCCTCTATTTTTATGTTTCATTTAGCAGTCATGTATTTGGAAAGTTCACTTAACTGGGATGTCTCCAAAAGAACCAATTGAACCTCATGCTACTGAATGGCAGCAAAATCTTATCTGGGACAAAATTATCTTAACTTTTCCTTTAAAGAAGTGCATTTGCACTGGAACAAGTGATTAAGTGGTCCTTAATTTGCTACAGAATCAAAATTAATCTCTTAGATCTGATCTAATTACAAAGTCAAATTAAGAAGGCAGGAAAAATGAAGGAATGCATACAAAATACTGTAAATCCATATATTACTATATATATTTTTCTGGAAAAAACACACATGTCTTTTCAGAACCTGGAAATAAACATTAAAAAACAAATCCAACTCCCTTTTTTAGCTTTAAAAGAAATTGATATACTATATACTGAGGTGACATGTTTTTTAATTTGGAAATATGTTTGGTATTCCAGTTAGGGAGACTAAAGTAGGCTGGAAAACTATTTGGTTTAAATAGGCTGTTGAAACACTGTAATAGAACAAAGAGAGGAGAGGGTCTATGACAGAAATTCATACAAAATTTTAATAAAATTACAATTTTTCTGCAGGTTAAATAGTTTCAAGCTTTATTAAATGAGTCCAGGTAACAGAGGACTTTTTCTGTTGTTTGGAAAAAAGAAAAGAAAGAATCTTAATCCTTTAACTTAGAAGTAATCTCACTGATCTTAATTAAAGTGTGTAACGGGAAAACCCATACAAAAGATCAGATGTATCTTTTTCATATAATCTGATGTAAAATTTATGTTCCTATTTTAGATATTAATAAATTGATGGCATGATATCACATACCTCACAAATGAGAAAATGCCTCTCATTCAGCAAGACTAAAATAAAAGTAAATCAGCTGAAATACCAAGGCTTCAGTTGTCACAAAGAGAAAGAAAAAGCAGTCAAGGATGTTGACAGTGCCCTAGGAAGAGAACAAACAAACCCATCTCCTAGGAATGTTTGAGAAACAGGGAAGAAGCAGTGTGAATTGTGCCATGTACTTCAAGAATATAATCCTGCCAGACACTGGAGATATTTCTCAGTTCCTGTCAGCGCTCATTGCAGTGCACTGATTATCCCATCTCAGCTTAGTAAATAGTTAGTTCTTCGAAAGACAAAAGAAGTAGGTTTTAAAAAACAAACCAAATTAAAACAAACAAACCCCCAAGCAACCAAAAAATAAACCCCAACAAAACCCACCCCAAACAAATAAAAATCATCTCCACTGCAGACATCACTATCACAATCCCCAAAGAGTAAGATTATATACTTTTAATTACAAAAATGTGTATTGTAGGTATAAAGAGAAAGGGTTAACCAACCCTAGAAAGAATAAAATGCAGTGACACAAACACTGATGGCAAATTTCCTTGGTATTACTCTTCAACAATTTCCTCAGTTGTGCTGATGAGATAACACCTTTATATAAATCTTAGTTATCTGTGACATGGACAATTACCTTCTACCATTCAATTACCTGTGGCTTAGAAATACATTTTTGAAAGAAAAAACAAACATGATGTCAGCCAAAAGCTTACTGCATCTGTATGTACAACATTTAGATATATATACATGCATTCAGACACAAACCTGATCAAAAATTTTCTTTTTTAACATTATTACAATATTTCTAAAAGATAAAGAATTATTTAGAAACACAGTAGCTACTTAATAACTGCGATTCATGAACCTTGAGAGAGGTTAAACCTTTATTTTGAGATGAAACTAAATTTGTTGGCAGTAGCCCCCAGTGTTCAATAGCATTCAGTTGAGATTTATAGGTTCTTGTTAATTTCTTTTTTCGTGTTTAGGTGAAGCAAACATAATTTCATGATAACCACTGAGAATTTATTTTATTTTTACCCTAGTATTCCTTTGCATTATAATCAGATAATTAAGTATTTTGTTCTTTCTTTGAACTCTCTCTCTCCACTGTAAATCACAGAGTAAAAGCTACTTTTTTCTTTTATGTCTATATTGCAACAAACGCTTTCAAAACCAGCAAATATTTAGAAACAGTAAGAGTAACAAAATTTTCTGCTTATTTCCTTAAGAAAGTCCATCCTACTCCATTAGGTAATGTCTAAGAAACTGAACTAGTAAGCATTATGATACTGTACACTTTCAATTACATTGCCTTAGACTACTCAGTAGCCTTGAATATAGATGGCATCTTATTGAAAATCAGATAAACATTTTCATTTGAAAATGCATAGTTTGGCCATTTTTTTGGAAAATCTTAGAAGGCTTTTGAAGTATATAAATCTAATGGAGATTTTTTTCATTCTTCTTTTATGCCATCTTTAAGATGAACCATAACTTTTTTTCTTAAAGAAGTTACTGCATTTGTCTCTGCTCTCTTACTTATACTTCTTTATGGAAATGCATAACTCATTATCTTAGTGACATCAATGAATTTATTTCTAATAAATCACTAATTAATGGACTATTCCATTGAAAATATCTTGAAGCTTCACTAAATCTGTTGCTGCACGCTATATACCAAGCTCAATGAAAAGTCAAATCTAATCTTAAGGCTACTATTTTGAAAGCCCTTAGAGAGCTAAAGTTTCTTTAAAATGTGATCTAAGCCTTAGAGGGTTAAAACTACTGGTACATCTATAGTTTCTCATCTCTACTAAAGTAAAAATCCTTTAGCTGTAATAAAACCAACTCAAAAATCTAATACTCAGCCTCCACTGTGCACTCCTTTGCTCTGTATAAGGAAAACATAGTAGGGCACACAATATTTTAAATCAAACCTGGTTAATATTTACTTCATGAGGGAAGAAAAAAAAATTACACTACCAGTACTAAATGTTGCTTATGTTGCTTTGTACATCAGAAAGTTCCTCAGAGTCAAGCAGTTAAAAGGATTGTTTTAAAAACTAAAAGCACTGATAATTCAAGGAATTTAGTCAGAGATACCAGTCCATAGTCTACGAACCAACTGAAAATCTAGAGACGGTACGGAAAAAGGGACTTCAGAAGAACTGCAAAAATGATGAAGATTCCAGTGAGATAAGATGACCATAATCTGTGAGAAAATTAAAATGTTTAATTACAATGTACTAGCATCACCACAGGAGAAAATACTGTAAAGTTTATAGATTTTGCTGACATCTAAGAAAAGCCATTCAACTGCAAATATTTCATAAAAATACTAATTTTCATTTTTTGTGGTCAAAAAAACAAGTATCAAGAGGAATGAAGACTGGTACATTTCTTGAAGTTTTTAAATAAAGAATGGATACTTTTTAAAAAAAACAACAACTTTCACTGCAAGCCTTTGGCCTTAAGATTTCAGGCAATGTTAAATATGCAGGCATGAACCTGGTGTCTCTGGTCTTAACATAAATGAGTCTGTAAGTCTTAGCTCTCATTTTTTTGATCACCTTTGTGTCACCTGACCGCCCCTAAGGTTCATGACAGGAAAATATAAAGTCAGGGAAACTAATACTTTTTGATTCTTAAGTAAGCGGTGCAGGACTGCAGATAAAGGGTAAACTCTCCATGTGCTCTCCCAACCTATTTTGTTAAGAATACTAAGCATATTTTCTTTTTAACATATCATTTATTCCCAAAGAATGTATGCTATGCTGAAATTTTAGTAACAGCTGTCCATGAATATGGACTACTAATTTATATAATGGATTGCTAACATATTAAATTCAGCAACTGCAATATATAAAACAGACTAAATTCTGTAGCACAAAACATTTATTTTCTTTCCAAAATACAGGCTAATAATTTGAATTTAAATTTTCAAGCGCCATCCATTGTACATTTGCATTATACAAGGGTATATTCTCTGGTTTCCATGTCCTTGACTTTTTCTGTTTATTTTTTACTCTAAGATTTATGTGGCGTCTTTGAGGGAAGAGGTGGTGTATAAATCTATTGCATTCTCAACCTCATTATTAGTAATGGATTAATTTTCGGTTTCATCACTAAAAACAGTTCATTATCTGCAAAGGCAAAATTATCTTCATATAAATTCTGAGGTAATTGATTCCTCTATTTATATGCTGAAGGGAATGTTGCTCACACAAATTATAAATGAAAAGTCTTTTTCTTCCCCTCCCCCTTTGTTCCATACAACAATGACATGAAAAACTAGCATTTTCACTGATTATTAAAAAAAACCCAGTGATAAACCAAGATTAGTTACTCCCAATAATGTTAATCATTGCAGAAATCTTTTCTTAATGATATATTTCATTTATGGCTAAATGAAATGGACAGCATCTTATAGCATAAGCAAAAGTCTTAAAACATCACTGGAAATAAAAATTCTATTTATTAACTCTTGAAAGTATTAATAATTACAATTTTATTTTTTCTTTTTTATTATTCTCTATTATTATTTTATATTGGAGCAGTACAGAGCACAATTAAAGAATTACAACAGTATTTCTCACTCAGAGGGTGAGAAAGGGAGGACTGAGTAGAAGTGTTCTGAGCACTTTTAATAAAATAGAACACATTTTTTTTTTCTTAATTTTGATCTATTTATTTAGTATCTGGAGCAAGGGGCAAGCAGATTGACTATATGGGTTCTTTTAGGTTCACTGATGGTATGATTTTGTCCTAGATCTATTTTGCTAAGTGGTTTAGATCTGGGTACTTCTGCATTTGTATTGGTAGACATAGATATTTCTTCATTTAAATTATAAGCATAATAAAATATCACTCCATAGAAAGCACGGTTAGAAGTCTGATAAACAAGAAAATTCTGTTCTTAACTTACCTGAACAATAGTATAAACCATTTGTGGGGAAAACAGATGGTAAAATTAAAGAAAAATGGAAAATTCCAAACACTGAAGTCAGCATACATGCTAAAGGGAAAGAAATGGAGGGTGGAGCAGAAGGGAATGTATGTGTAATAATAGTATGAAAAATTGTTAGAAGAAAATATGTTTGCCACTCTCTGGATGGAATACAGTCAGCATGTCTGCTTTCCCTCACACAACACAAGCTAAGGGGAACTAAATGGAGGATGGAGGGGAGTGGAAACTCTACAGCTAGGCTCTTTTGAAATTCTTGCATGAGTTAGTCAGTCAGTCCTTGTGTCAAATGTGGAAGCTCACAAACAAAACAGATTTCATCCCAAGAAGTAAGTGAGCCTGAAACCACCGTGTTGGATCTCTGATATATTGGAAAAGCTTACTTTACTTTGAAAGTAAGAAAGTACTTACAATAATAATTGGGATGTATGGCTCTTCAGTGCGTTAAACAAACACAGGAACTGAATCTTCTGCTTAGCAGTCAATAAATTCCAAACACAGTACAACAGCTCTTTGGTACTAGCAGTAAATGGGCAGAGAGTCTGCAGATAATTAGTTGTGAGTTCTAAGTGATGACTACAGCTCTTTCAGAGTTAATTCTCTGCTAAGCAATACCAATTTATTGTTACAAGATTTATAGTTAGTTTCTGCCTCTTAGTTGATATTGTTCCAGAATCCACAGTTCAGATCCAAGGTATACCTTCTGTAGAAGTCTTAGACATATTTTTGTAAATTCTGAATAACACTTCATATTTTAACTTCACTAAACACTGTGGAAATTACTGCCTTTTTTATGGTGTCTATTAAAGTTTGAAATTGATTGAGTTGATTTTTTTGTTTGAGGGAGATACTGCTTTGCAGAGATATTTCTGAAGAAAAAGAATTAAATAAAGAACTGTGACAGAGATAATTATAGCAGCTGAAAATTGCATTAATACAAAGATCTTTATTTTTACACTTTTGCTGTTATAATTTGAGTTGAATGTCATGTGACTACAGCATGCATGCCATATTTTGAATAAATTTCTTTTATAGATACATTAGAGTATATTCAAAGTAATGATCAAAGGGTTTAATGAATGACATTGGTATTTTTTTGCTGGTTTGTTCACCGATTCCTTTTTTTTTTTAACAAAGGTCTACATGGTAATATTAATTAACTAGACAAATAAAAGTGGTAGAATTAGCCTTATTTTCTAACTGAAGACTCAAATGCAATACTACGTAACCAAAAGTAACTGGTTATTGTGAATCAACTCATCCACAGGAATTTTGTTCCCCTCTATATTTTCAGGACAACTGTGAAGTGACAGGATACAGATGTATCTACCCTGGTAGCAATGGGGTTTTATGAGTTGCTGTACATCAGATGACATATTGCATCATGGTAGTTCACTGAAGTTTCTTAAATGTGAACATTTTGGAGTTAAGTTGTATGGCACAGGAAAGGACTAATTTTGGAACTTGACTTAAGAATCTCTGGTAATTTTCTTTTATTTGAGATAATTTTTGCTATTTTATATGTGTTGTTTTAGTAAACATATCATAATGCTGCAAGATATTTTTATTATGCAATATTTATTTGCAGATCTTTTTATTAGTTTCTGTTCCCTGGGTTTATAAAGTTATCCATTACCTTACTATTTGAAACATTTTACACTTCCTGCTTAATTGTGCAAATGCTTCCATTATTGATTTCAGTCAGTACTTCCAAATGTTTATCAAGAAAACTTATTTTAACTGTTGTTTAATCTTTCAGCTGAATCCTAAATTCAGGTGAGGTTAATTTATCAGATCTGTAATGTATCATTGCAAAAGGTGATGAAACATCACCATTATTTGTCCTATTTTATTTAATAATTTGTGAAGAAATATGTACACAAGCTGTCATAGGGAAAAGTTGATGTGAAAGAGCTCAGATCTTGGTGACAGCTGTCCAGCTCTAACAGACTGGTTTCATCTGTTCTGGACTGGAAGAGCAAAGAAACAATAGACAAACCTTGCTATATAACTGCTTCTGGCTTCACACCATCATGATAGACTTTAGGTGGAAAACAAGAGGTTGATAAAAAACAATGTGAAACCTCCTCATTTGTTATAAATATGGAAGATATCAAGGAGTCTGGACTAGGGCTGTGTGATTACAGAATCCATAAGTGTTGTAAACAAGTGACAGTGGGAGGTGTGTAGTTGCCACAGACGAGACATGGCTTTTCCCTGCTCTAGCCACCCTCACTAGTATTAAAAACAAACATCAGACAAACAAACAAACAGAGTAAACAAACAAACAAACAAAACCCAAAACCAAACCAAAAAAGAGATATATAATATCACTAAATGATGTGGTTTGCATTTTGTGTCCAGCTGATGACAACTGCCCAGTTATAGAAACAGTTAAAATAAAAAGTAAAGTGGAAGAAAACCTTCTTTCTGGAATTCAGGAAACCTCCTGGATCAGGCCTGTGAGAAAGTGTGAATATTAGTAACATAAGAAAGAACAACTTAAAGTTCTTACTCTGCATGAAGATCACTTGCTTAATTTCTTGCTGGATTCTGAAATGTCCAGAAGTCCTGGATTCAATATAGCAAGGTTATTATAAAGGTGAAAAAGGAAAACATATGGTCTTCTATAATCCTTTCTAGCTGCCTGCTGTAATTTTTGTACTTTTCTGTTTTCACAGTAATCTTATAACACGGTAGCATACAAACACCTAACAATCAATGGTGAGGGAATATTTCCTAAATTAAATCATACACATTAGATTATTTTAAAGCAGTTATTTTGTTGCAATTCATTTTTATGACTTTTATGACTCCTTACAATGCTCCAGTGCTTCAACTCAGATGACAGATATTTTCTGCAATGGATATTTTATTTTGAGAAAATGTGCTTTTCAGAAAGTTTTCTGAGGTTTTGATGTGAATAAAATGCTTATACCTTTGACCTTGGGACCTGGTCTCTGTTTTTCGGGTTTTCTGGTTTGTTGATGTTTATTATTTAGATTTAAAATTTCTATGTTGTTATAGTCCTCATTTCAGTGATGATACAGTCAGTTTTCTAGTTCAGAATCCTGTATTGTGTGAAGTAACTGGAAAAAAGGGTCTTCAGGTTCCTGCATATGCTGCACATATCCAATATCATTGCACTTGGGGGTCACTGTGTTTGTGATCTGCCTGCTGCAGCCAAAGCCACAGCCAGGTCATCTGGCATCTCTGAGCATGCCTGTGTGAGAGACAGAAACATTTGGGAAGGTGGGAGAAGATGGAAAAGAGGCAGAAGGGACCTTACTGCAGATAAAGTCTGGTGACACGCTCTGAGGGGATGTGCCTGATGGCAGAGGGAGCGCTGCTCTGAGGCATCGGTGACCATGGACAGCATTATTTGGGGCAGGGGTGGAAGGGTTGCTACTGAGGGCTACCCCTGCTGTAACACAGGGAAAGGAGTGAGAGGCAAGGAGTAGCATGAAGAGGCCATTTTGCTCTGGCCCACAGGCTCTTCACCACCCAACACCTCACTGACGTATCTGTGAGGGACTGAACATAATATACAGCAAAAGTGAACGGGTGCTGAGAATCAGAACTGAAGAATGGAGGTGCTTGCCCGAAGCTGAATCTGGGTAAGGGGTAGGAAAACTGTTTCTTCAACTGTTTGCTGATCTGTGATTTTTTTTTCTTTAATGTCTGAATGGATTATCAGAATTTTTATGTTAAGCGGCAGTATTTAATCAAAGTAAAATACCACAAGTTAAGATTCTTTTGCCTGCAACAAGCTGTATGTCACATGTCTTATTTTTAACATGTCTGTGCTTAGATGCCATCCAATAAAATTGGATCAACATTCTCTTCAGACAATCTCAAAGTAAATTCACAAATATTTTGTAAGGCACATATAAACCTTGCTGAAGAAATGAATATTTCTGTTGTGCTACATAAAACAAAAAGGGGCAGAGAATAGGTAGCAAGCAAATCCAAGGCAGATAATATTTTTCTAGATTATTATTTCATTATAATAAAGACATTAAACATAGACATGTTTGCAAAAGATATCCAATGGCAGTTGATCTTTAAGATGTATGTACTCTGGACTACCTTTTCTGTTGAAAGAATGAAAACGTTTTTATTCATAGATTCAGAATGAATTTATGTACAAGTTGATATTTGTGACTCTTCTCCCATAAAAGCAAGGACTGTAATCTTTCCTGAGGACTGTATTTTCACTATTAAAACTTATGTTTATATTGTGAGTAATCCTGACATAGTTTTGAGTATGCCTGCGTACTCTGGTGCTTTCCAAGTGGAGCTCTCAGCTGGCCCTCCAGCTACTCAGAATAGCTCTTAACGTTTTAGTTGGTGGAGGGAGTGAGTTAAACATGATAATTTCACTCCAGAATCAAGCCTGTAGGAATATATTCAATTCACAGACCAAGACAAAATCTTTTTCTTGCTGATGTTCTGCTTTGTTAAGGGGGCCTGCAGCAATGTCAAATTTGATAGTGCTCCACTCTCCAAAGCACGGGCAGAGTGATTGCTATATGAAAAGACAAGAAAGCACTCTGAATGGGCTGTGGAGACAGAAAGGAGTAGAACTAGCTTTGTTTCAGTATAGCCAGGTTCTGACATTGATTGTGACCCAAAAGTGGGCTTCAATGGCAGTGTTTCAGGAATTATTTTGTTTTGTTGTTTTAAGGCCATTTGTTAATAAAGAGCTTGGTAACTCTATAGTGCATGTAGTGGCTTTTTTTTTCCTTTTCATTTTTAACCTATAATGAAAAAGCATTTTTCATTTAATGCATAGGCATTTAGAGATAATTACAAAATATTTTATTCTTTAGACCAATTTATAATTAAATATATAATCCTATATTTGTGACACATTTGTTTTTTTTTTATATGTGTAGAAAATCAGTGCCATTTTGCCAGAAGCAGAATAAAAAACAGCGATTATCATCAGAACTTTTTACTACACCTCAACAGGGGAGGTTTGCTCTTTGTTTCCATATGAAAGAGCAGTGGTCACAACTATGTTTTTTTCTGATTCTTGCATATCATTTCTTCATTGGCAAAATGCATGCATATGCAATTTCAAAATACCTTGTCTTCTGTTTTGTTAGTATAATAAAATGAAGATTTATTTAATTATTTTTCTTTCAGCTATATAAACTATTTCCTGATAATAGTGATTTTAAATGCTTACTTGCTTAATGTAAAGGAATCTGAGTGCTACAGTTCATGTGAAATAACAGATATACTTCTAATTTTCCTTTTTTTCTTAAGGTTTGGCTGAATATAAGGATCCATTTGACATGTGCAAGGGTAGGTTTTGGAGGGGCTGATTCTTTGAGTGGGTTCTGGAGTGAAAATTTACAGGGTCAAAGATCTTGTACTATTGTGGATCTGGTTTGAGAGGTATCAAAGGGTTTAACTAGTTACAGGACTAAAATTCATGTGCAGAAGAGAACAGAAATGAGAAATCCCTTGACATTTAGAGAAGAAAAACAATAAAGAAAATTTTGTAAAAGATAATGTCCTCATACAGTATTTTCAAAACAGAACTGAAGAATGAATGTTATTTGTTTTTAGCAGTCTGAGTGCTAAAATGTATTTCTAAATATAATACTGATCTTAGGAAATTAAAACTCAGAAATTTACAACTTGGCTGTGTTCTGGAATGTTCTTATGGTCAAGCTTGCTTTACATCCTCACACATGTTAACTTTGTACTTCAATCATGTTTATGTACAGATTATGTGGGAGGTCATTTTTACAACACTAACAAATTCTCAAATAGTGAACATGCACAGTATGCATATCATACAGAGCCCAGCCCTATAATAGGATTTTGGGTCATTGGGGAAAGGATTTCCTTTGACAGCAAAGGTTTCTTACTGTCTTTTTAAGAAATTAATTCTGTGAGCGTATTTTCTCAATTATTTTTCATACTACCTTGTTATAGACCCTCAGCTATGTAGATGTATTGGAGAGTATGACAATCTCTAGCAGACACTCAGTAAAGCTTGTAGGCTGTAACTTCTTAGTTTCCAGTCACTTCATGGAGGTACATGCCAGAGTAATGAGATCAAATAATGAGGTATTCATCATCCGAGACCTTTGGGTCTGTTCTTTTAATGAAGGGTTTGGAAGCAAATAACCTTTTCATTTTTCACTTCATGGAGTTTTTCTCCTAAGCAAAGAGAAAAAAAATCTTGCCTCTCTTGTTTTACATCTATTGGCACACTGTAAAAGAAATTCCTGGAAGCAGTGTTGGCAGGCAGATTATTGATAAGTTTGCACAAGATGTTTGGCAGCACTGATAGACTAGTTTGTTTACATGTTTAGCCGCTGGATTGATTTCCCTGAATCACATAATTAGAGGATATTTCTGTACAGAAATTGAGTCATAAATGTATTTCAGGTTTGAACACTTGCGTATAGACTACAACAGACTTTGCCTTTCTAATGGTGAAATGTTCTCAGAGCTCAATCTCCTGGATTCTGATGCAAGTTACAGATTTATGGATGAATGGAAAGCACAGTGAGGTATTTAGGAGTGTACTAAAGTAAATGTATATCCATTGACATACAAAATGATACATGCTAAATTCAGTTTGAACACTGATTCTGTGGAAAACTTGTAGGAAAGGCATTTATATTTAGTAAGAACCTTTCCTAAATGGTAATTTTACCTACCTTTATGGTGACAGAGTATATTAAAGCAATGTTGAACCTAAAAATTGACTTTCTAGTCTTTCCATAATGAAGTTTATCAAACAAAAACCCTAAGTAGGAGGAAGAGGAATATAATATATAATAGCCTAGCATTGAATCCTAGGCCCTCTTCTGTGCCACTTCTGTACAGGCTAGTTTGAAAAAGATCAGCAAGGACTGATCATTAGGAAGTGGAATTAGAAGTCCAGAGTACAGTACCTAGACTCTGTGCATATAACAGAGACTGCAAATTTACTGCCTTGCTATAAAGGTTGAAGAATATATTTGAAAAATTAGTTTTTCTGAGTATGTCAGGAAACATCTACACAACTCTACATTTGGGTACTTGCATTGAATTGATACCTGTAACTCTTCAGAGAACTTTTCAGTTAAAAAAATCCAGGATTTAAGGCAATAATAATTGTCTTCTTAGTCTGGTAGATCAGTGATTAGGTTTTTCCAGTAAGCATAAGATCTAACTTAAATACTTCCTTTACACTGAATCTTTCAACTTGTATGTCAACTGTACAAGGTATTGTCTTAGTCTTGCTTGATAGATATCTGATTCATCTTGTTCCAGCTGTGCTTTCATGGAAAAGATCACTGAGACAGAGGGAAGATGCCTGTACTGGAGTGATCACGATGTGTAGGGGTTTCTGAGAGTTACTTCAGGGATTGACTGTTAATTCGAAGTTAAGCTGTCATTGGATAAAATGAAAAGCTTATATTTATACATCCATTTCCAGTGCTTGGCTATTTGATTGAAAGAGTCTGTGAATCATTTTACTGAAACAGCCAGGTGCTTGTAGAAAAAGAGATGTGCTTATACACACCACAGATGGATTAACCTTTAGGACAATGCTAAATGACAGAGATAAAGTAGTTTATACTATGTATATGTTACATAAGGTTTCCAGTAAGCCAGTCTCTATTTGAAAGTGTATTTTTCAAGAAAAATTTTGACAGAGATTAAAATTCAATAAAATTGAAACAGAAGTTGTTCAGAATAAGAAATTTGTCTTTGTGGATACACTTTGTGAACTTCTCATAGGCAGTTTTATCACATTGTCCTCTTCTGAAAATATTCATGGGGCTTTATTTTATTCCCTTCAGCAGTATGAAATAAAGTGCAATTTTTTAATTTTTTTCTCAGTGTAAGGGAAATGTACATTTTTAGGTTGATTTCATGGTAAAAAGACTGCTCTGAGAATGGCAGTTTAAATCTCAAGAGTCACAGATTAATCAGTGCATATTGCAAGCACAGATGTCTGTGTGTTAAAAAATACTAACTGTAGTACGAAGACATGAAACTTCATTATTGAGTGACTGAAATCTTTTTTTCCTAAATTGTCCCCAGATACCACTGAAGTGTCATGGTGTTGAAATGAATGTATCCACCTGCCCCTAGGTCCTACCCAAGGCTTATGCAAACAGTGCTCTTTATATACTGTTGAAATTTCTTATTCTGAACTCATTGGTAAACCCTTCAACACTTATCATACATTAATCTGTTATGATTTCTTGAAATTGAAACTTTCACTATGTTTTTCTGTACTTTATTTCTCATTCCAGAGGCTAAAGAGAATTTAGACTTTATACAGAGTTGACCTTTACCTTAATTATAGGTGCTTTGCTATCTCCTATTAAACACTAAGCATTCACACATCTTGGGTAAGTGAGATGACTTACATATCCTCAGAAGTGAATATTACAAATTATTTTTATTAAAATAATGATTTTAAAGAGTAACAACCATATTCTTCATTACCCAGTACCCATATAATTGTTTAAACATGTACACAATGAGTGTAATGTAGGAGGAAAATGATGCTATTTTCACTTGCTAGACCAATTGATTAATTTCTCCAAGCATTGAAGATAAAATCCAACAAGCCTTACATTTAGCTATGGTTGAATAGGCTCTAAGGATGGACAGCATATTCATCGTGGTAGTAAACTTAGGAAAAACTATGGTAAAAGTTAAGTCAATCTGAAATACATTTTGTATTGTAAAACAGACTGATTTTTGAGAGTAGATATTTTCTTGCAATAAAGTTACATTACACCAGGATAATAAAAATATATGATTCTACATAGAGTAGAGTTATACTACATTTCTGATTAATGTCAAACTGAGATCAGTTAATTGCTTTATATAAGGTGTATTATTTCAATGCATAAAACAGTTTGAGGCAAAAATTTTCGCTTTGTGCGCACCCCAGCTATTGGGAAACAACACTTGTGCATGTATGTCAAGACATAAAGTGGGTCTTCCCCAACTTTTGAAGTTCTATTATTGTTGTTGTTTTTGGTTTTTTTGTGGGTTTGTTCTTTGACGGTGGCAGTGGTGATGTTGTTTTGGGTTTTGGTTTTGGTTTCTTTGGAGTGAGAAGAGAGGGAAGATGGGGGAAACTCAGGTACCTAATGGAAATTCTCTTAGAATTTGGAAGGTGATTGTAGAAAGAACTTTGAATTTTGCTAGTTCGTCTTGTCAATCAGGATCTCAGCAGCATATCCAAACATTTTATTTTCCTATTTGGTTTTCCTGTATTTATTTATAATTTCCTATATTTTCTTAGAATTTCCTATATTTATTTATATTCATTTACTAAATCCAAGCAAAGCAATCTTACTTGCATAACAGCCATCTACACAGTGCTAATGTGTTACAGAGCAGATACACCACCTCCAGTTATGGTACAGTTATTACTTCTTATTAGCTAGCAAATAATAGTGATCTTAATTTTTTGTTTTGCTTGGGTTTGGGTTGGGTTTTCTTAGGTTTTTTGCTTGGTTGGTTAGTTGGTTGGTTGGGTGTTTTTAAGGGAGAATGTAGAGAATGGTGAAAGTTTTTGGAGCAATTTTGGAGGCCAAAATCTGTGTCTTAGTTTGGAAGATAGGTATCTGCTAGGGACAAGCAAGAGCCTCTCCTGGAATGAAGAGTGCAAACCTCCTCTCTCCAAATTGTTATGATTCTGAAATTAAAGGGCTCTCAGACAAACATATGAGGATAGGGATAACAGTTCTTTACTTGTGTTTAACAAGGCAAACGGAACAATAATAACTATGCTATTAACAAGAAAACAGAACCAGGGAAACAGTCACTGTTTTCTCTGCTGCTGGCACCTTCCCCTTTGGTGCAGTTACCGTGACAAGCTGTCAGAGTGAGAAGGAGTCCCGGGATGCTGGAGATAGATCAGGAGCTCAGCGACATTAGCTGGAGCTGCAGCAAACGTCCCGGCAGGGCAGGGGCTGCGGGCTGAGGCGTGGAGAACAGCCAGAGCAGGAGTGAAGGAACAGCAGGTGCAGAAACTGCAGCGGCGTGGTTCCTGGCGAGGCAGAGAGGGGTGAGATTCAGGATTCCCGGGATACACACAAAGAGATGGTGGCAGGCCACTCCAAGCTGAGCTCCAGTGGTGCTGGTGAAAATCTCCCCAAAGGCTGAAATCCACAGCCTGGCTGTTCTCTTCTTGAGCCAAGAACTCGCCAGAGAGAAGGGAAGTTCAGTTGCACACCCTCTCTCCTGACTTCAACCACTTTTTTCTTCCTTAAGTACCCATAAATACCCAGTAACTAGTTCTTTAGCAATTTATGGGAAAAAATTCTACAAGAAAACCCAACCCCCAACAATCTTAAAAACACCAACAGAAGATCAAGAAAAAAGAATACAAAGAAGTAAAGTGTGAGAGGCCTTTCACTTGAAAATTAATTTGAAGTTATCTTGGATGAATTGGCATGGGAAAGAAAAGCAAAAATCCAGAATGGTGAGCAGAAAAATCAGTCTAATAGAACTTGCTGTTTTCTCATAAAATCTTGCTTCACTTGTTAGGAGTATTTGACCACAAAACTCCCAGAGTGGAGCAGTTTATTTTTTCTTCTATTACACTAGCCATAATAAACTATAGTCCTCCCTATTGATTAATTTCTGACATTCTAATGGGAAGGTGAAACATGCTGTAAAACATCAAAAATGTATAAATTCATTCTACCACATCTGACTGAGGTATTTATTCTAGGAGACATGCAGATGAACAGGCCAGTGTTGCTCTCTAATAAATGATTATTAAGAAAATGGTACAGTAGTCACTTTTCAATCTTCAGAGAGTTTTGTCTGATCAAGGATACGGTGAATTGGCTGATTTGTTTACCTGGTTCAGTTTCTCTGCCTAGCATGAATACAAAGCTGCTTGG
This sequence comes from Sitta europaea, assembly GCA_013400255.1. NCBI lineage: Eukaryota > Metazoa > Chordata > Aves > Passeriformes > Sittidae > Sitta > Sitta europaea. Next base: position 131,741 of record VXBS01000183.1, read on the forward strand.
AGTGTTTTGAAAAACACTTCAGCATAATTACTATGCACATCATTGATCTGCTAGGCTCCTGGAGTTTCTTGTATTTCTCTGGCATTCCTGCATATAATACTTAAATGACAGACATGTTTTTAACACTGAAATTTTGGGTTTTATCCTGAAATACATTATTAATAAAAAAAGAATCAAATGATTGATGTCCCCCTATAGCTTCCATATTGTTCATTTTCTTAAACAACTAAAACCTTCCTTTAACACATGAAGAAAAAAATCTTGAGGCTTTTCTATATTGTACTAAATTTTCTTTCTTTTTTTGTCAGCAGGCAGAGATTTTTACCTCCATGTTAATTGTACCTCCTTCTGCTAAATTTGCCAGTTTACTTCTGTTATCGGTGGTGAATCTACAAATAAGCTCAAATCAGTTACTTTCTATCGAACTTGCTTAAAGGACTGGTTATTAAAGCACTGCTGTGCACTAAGTAGGAAAAATAGTTCGCTTAGGCAAAGTTTTTTATAAAGTGGTCTAATGACTTTCAGGAGTTTCTGAAAGAGAAGAAAGAAAATAGGTGCTTACAGAACAGGAGTGAGTAAGCCCAGATTCTTATGGGCCATATCTCCTTTTAGAAATTCCTCAGAGTTCAGCTGCTTCAGAAATACAAAAATAAGTATCTTGGCTATGGATAAGCATCTAGGTTCTGATCAGGATTTGTGAGACCTGTAGTTCATATTTGTCTGTCTTCTCCTTTTTTATTCTGTGTGTACATGAAACTTCTAAAAAAACTAGCTTGGAAGTTTGGAGAGAGAGGCAAAGTGTTTTTTCACTTGTATTAGGAGGAGATTTCCAGGAATGAGCATCAATAACAGGAGACCAATCAACCTCAAAAGGATGCAGTGGTTTTCTCTGGCATAAGGCTTACAAATAGAATCTTTAAGTAAATTATGTTATTGTTTATTTATTTTTATAAATTGGACATGAAAATAAGGACATTTTAGCATCCCTTCAAAGTGACATCATTATTCAAGACCAAGGCTAAATGGACACAAATACCATAACACTAATTACAGAAGTCTACAATTTTAAGAATTGACTTTCTGCAAGCACTCCTCACAGAAACACAAAATCACAGAGTCAACAAGCTTGGAAGAGGCCTTCAAGATCACCTAGTGCAACTGTCAACCCAGCATACTAATCCCTAAACCATATCCCCAAGGTACACATCCAGATGTCTCTTTCACAATTCCAGAAGACATTGTTCAAGAAGATCAGCACAGTTCAGGAAGAAATTGCATAAATGGGCACATGTTTGAGCTATGCAGGGCACCAGGGCATATGGAGTCCCTAAGATGTCCCTTGATTCTCTCTCTCAACTCTGGATCCTGTTGGTTATGGGATTGGGTAGAGAATATCTAATTCCTGATTGACCTTTTCAAATAAATCTGTCTCCCAACCATTAGTTCTTGCTGTTGCTGGCGGTAAAATTCTGTCCCACTCAAAGGTTCTCATCATTGTCACAACTTTGGCAGTGATTCATTGGCAGTTTCTTTATGTTCAAAGAATAGATTTGTTCTTATAATTAAACTACTACTTTGTCTACATAGCTGATTAATATCTTGATGTTATTCTCAGCCAGGCCAACACCTATCAACTATGACAAGAAATTAATACGGTTTGAGCCAATTGAAAAAGAAGCTTAAAAGTCATCCATCATAAGTGCTACTCATTATATTCCAATATTTGACTCAATATGGCTGATACCATCATCTAGAATTTGAATACTCACTCAAAATACTTTTTATTTGACTGAGTGGTGACACAGTTGCTGTTATATAGGGAAGGTGGTTCTGTGTCCCAACAGCATTTTCACTAGTCCTTTCTTTTTCAGAACTTCTAAACTCCTACTTGCAGTACCCTCACCTCTTAATATATACAAGCTGAAGCAAAGCACAGTGGTTGGTGCCTTAAAATATTGATTTTAATTAAGCTGCAAACTAAGGAGATGCTGGTGCAGACCACTGAATTACAGAAAATCTGCAAGGGCCTCACTTGGGACTACTGTTTATAGGGTCACAAGATAATTTTCTTTAGACATTTGAAGTTTCCTTCCCAACCATAGCCCATGTTGTTAACCACTAAAGTGGACTCTTTTTCCAAAAAGTCCACTGACAATGGTGATGTTTCACTCAAGCTATTCAGGTTAATGATTTACCTAGGTTAAGAAGGATAAGTGCTTATCCTTTGTTCCCCACCTTGGCTGCACTGTTCCCAATGTTTTCCAGTCTGAGTCATTCTTATCTTTACTATGCAAGAACTCCTGGTATAGTCAAGGGATGCATCACCACCCAACTAGTACAGTAAAGACGTGCTTTACCACTCAGTTGGTTCAGTCAAGGCTTATCAGGAGTCCTTGAGATCATGGAGAAACCTTGAGGAGGATGAGGGAAAATGCACACCACAGCCAGGAGCTGCCAATTGCTGCTTGGGGATGGTCTGGGCACTGGTCAGTGGATGGTAAGCAAGTTATTGTGCATTACCTCATTTCATTCCTCTCTCTCTGTCTCTCCATCTCTCCTTTCCATCACAATTATTATTATTGGTATTTGGATTATTAGTTTCAGTATTTCTAATTTTACTATAATATTTTATTTTGTTTCAATTATTAAGCTCTTATGTCAACCCAGGAATTTCACTTTTCCGGATCCTCCTCCTCATCCCATCCTCAAGGGGGAGGGAGAGTTGGGACTGAGTGAATGGCTGCATGGCAGTACTTAGTTGCCAGCTGAGACTAAACCATGACACACATTTCTTTGGTATCATGTTTGTTTGCTATGATCAGAAAATACTGATGAACAGATTGAAAGTCTAACCTTAAGTGAGAGAAGAATTCTCATGTATTTACTATACTTTGACTGAATGTTTTCACCTATTTTGAAAACTGTTAACGTTCAGTACAACACCTTTCTGGAGAAAAGTTTCACACCATCAATGGATCTGAAGGTTTGCTTCAATGCAGTTAAAACTATCATCTAAACTTGAATGGTTATCAAACTAACCGTTTCCTGCACTAGACTAAATTGTAGAAAAATTAGGTTCTTCTTAGAACATCTTACAAAGAAATTTTGTTAAATAATTCTGTTATTTGCATATGGGATATGTGACAAGTATCATGGAGAAAAAGTTAATTTTTTTCTTCTCTCTTGACAGAAGAAACTAAACATGACAATGGGACAATTTGAACCAGTCTGGAGATAAGCCTGCAGCGACAGGTCAAGTAAAATATAAAGATGCCTGTACTTAATGACAAGTATTTAAACTTGTCAAGAACAATAAATTTTTCAGAAGACAGGAAAAATAAAAAGGCTTTGATAAAAGAAGAACTAATAAAGAAGCATGGCAAAAAACTACTTGAAAGAAGAGCAAGAATAAAAGAAAACAGTAGTAACAAAAGGAGGATTTGAAGGAGAGGAGAATAGTGGTAAAACATACTGAAGAGCCTTTTGAACTCTAGGAAATCTTAGCTGAGGAACAAAGGGTGAGTACTAATGGATGAAATACACGTGCAGTACTCTCAAGAAGGAAACAAGGAATGGCATGATGAGCAAAAAAGAATAAAAAGCAGATATTGTTATATTACCTGCTAGATGCTGCACAGTTCTGATATTCTACTCCTCTGCAATGAAGGAATGCTAGTATTCTTTAATTGGTCATTAACACCTATATAAAGACACATGGAAATGATGACTCAAGATGTGCAGAGATATTATTTTGAGAGTGAATCACTATTAGATATATGCATTAAAATGGTTTAAATGTGTTTTCATTTCTGGTATTAGACAGGTGATTTTACACCTCTTGTGTGTCTTTAGCTGTCAAGTTCAGAAGATTTTCCAAGATTTTCCTCAATTTGGTTAGTTTTGTTTGTCTGGTTTTGTTTACTTGTTAAAATTTTAATTATAGCACGTTTACAGGAGTCTCTGGTAGGAAGCTCATGAACACCTTGTTAATGTAATCTGTTTAGAAGTTTAGACAGCCTGAAAAATAGAAGGTTTTGATTTCATTTTGTACATTTTGTTTTCATGAAGTTTGGTTACAAATATTTTCTATGCTGTCAGACTTTGAAAATGAATGACACTTTGATTCTTCACTTATTGTTACAGTGAAAGATATTCCTTTTCATATAAGAAGGTCTTAGGGAGAATAATATTGTTTGAGACTCATCTGTAAAAGTTAAGACTGTAACAGCAGTCACATTTTCTGTAAGAAGAAGCAATAATTAGGACAGAGAAGGAGTGTGCTCACAAAAATTTACAACAATTTTTGCCTCTATTTATTGCTAAATAGGCTGACAATTTCTTCAGGGAGTCATAACACCCCTCAAAGAATGAATTTGCCTGGAAGTGAAAAGCATTTTAGGGAGCTTTTTACTTGAATATGACTGAGAAAGCTTAAAACTATTAAAAAAAACCCTTTTATAAATATCAAAAAGAATGAAGAAAGGGAAGGAGAAAATATTAAGTAAAAAATGTAAGAAATTAAAAGTGAGGAAACATAAACTAGAAAAGGAAAACAAAGAATTATCGTAGTAGAAAGTATGTGCTTTCAAGATTAGGGCATTTCTGGGGTATCGTATATATATTTTCCTACATCTAGTAATTTCTTTAATAATGTTGTGATGTATTGACTTCTACTTTGATCATTAAACATTATTTTTAATTTCACTACTCTGTAGATGTCTTACTGAGATATTATCACCATTTTTTCTCCCCCCATTTAAAACTTCCTTTCAGGATAAACTTTTTCACAGCCCTCAGGGATTTGGTCGGTGGTAATTTCTATTTGTGCAGGAAGTCTGCAATTATCGTCATATCTTCATGTTTAATGTCTAATAATTGATCATAGTCACTTAGAGATTTAAAGTGTTCTGCTTCAATTGAATAAGAATGCCCTCTACTTAAGAGAATTCAAGATAAAGAGCATGAATACATTTTTGATACTTTTATATAAAGATGCAGCCATAAATACTTACCCACAGCTACAGAACTAAGAACAATCTAACCAACTAAGTTAAAATTAAATAATTCAAACATTTGGAGGGGTTTTTTTCAGTTTTTCCTAATTTTAATTTTGATTTATATCTCTCACTGTATTTACAGTTTTCATTTATTTTCTACTTCCAACTAGAAATAGTGTTGCAATCACTTTTACAGAAGAGATCTTCAGGTTAAAAAATCCCTAACAAACAGTGAAGAGGTTGAAGAAGGAAAGGTGGTTTCTTACTCTATATTTGGTTTTAGATCTCAAAATGCTAATTTTTAGTATTTCCCATCTTTACTCTTAAATTCAGTCTATATTTGAAAAATTATGAAAACGGCGGTTATTTTACTAAACTTTTGAATAAAACTGGAAAGGGACCTTATAAGAAAGTGAGAGTCCTGATATTTTACAGTTTTTTAAAAACTTGTTGCAGATGAATATATTTAACTCTAATTTTTATTTTCTATTTTTTTCCCATAATGTCTGTGACTATTTTTTTTTCACATGGGAAGCATATTAGAAGAACAATATCATACTTACTTGTAATGTATTTTGTATGGCTGTACTAATTTCTGTAAAAGTGAATAATTTTATAATTCATGTTTTGTATTTCAGGTTTTTTTTCACCTTATCTGTCTTTGAGCTAGAACAGCACATCTAAATGAGTCTAATTCACAAACAGAAGTGCTTTTTTTCTCCAAAACCTAGCATTTCATAGGATCATAGAACAGTGGATGTTGGAAGGCATTACTGAAGGAAACCTAGTCCAATCCCTCTGCTCAAGTAGAGCAAACTGGAGCACAGAGAAATGTCCAAAGACTTTTTCAGTATTTCCAAAGATGGAGACTCCACAACTTCTGTGAACAATTTGCGTCAACACTCTTATCACCTTCACAGTAAGAATGTTTCCTGATGTTCAGACAAAACTCCTATGTTTCTATTTGTACCCTGATGCCTCTTGTCCTGTCACCAGGCACCACTGAAAAGAGAGTATAATTAAGTAAATGCTCAACATAATAAAATAAAAACTTTTTAATTCTAGAATTTTTTTTTCTTCAAGTAAAACAAGATGGTTCTTTCTTCTGTCTCTAACTTAATAATCAGCGTGCAGAATTCTTGGGAATCAAAGGCAGCAATTTGGAAGTCATTCCCATTCACAAACTGAAACATACATTATGTCTCATTGATATAAATGAGGGTTATGTGCACATCTAAATTTAAACAAAAATCTAAGGGCTATCTTTAAAATGAATGTAAACCTATGCTAAGTTTTTCCCAAACTGTAGGAATGAGTAGAGCTGATATAACTATTAAATTAGTGCTTAAGAATATGTAACTTTCAGAGTAAAACTGTTTTAGCATGAATTAAAAAGTAACTATTGCAGACACATCATACAAAAGCAGCCTATATAAATGCTAGCATACAATTGTAAATTAAAGAAAAAAATATTCCCTCTCTCTGTGGCACACCAGTTAAGCCAATTTCTTCTGTTTCAGATGTGTGCACAGCCATAGCTCATATATTCTACTGACTGTACTGATTCATTACTAATAAAGAATTACAGGCCTAATCTAATAAAACTCAATATTAAAAAAACAGATCACACTTACATCACTACCTACATACAAGTATCCCACAGTGCAGCACAGTACTCATCAAGTTAGGTTTCATTTAATTAAAATCAAAAATATCAGTATCAAGTTCAGTCAAAAATGGCTATTTTGTGTCAATGCATTTGATATTAGGATAAAATGAAGATAAGGTGCATAGCTGCTAAATGGCTTAGTACTTAACAAGCTCAATAAGAACTTTTATATTACTAAAAACTTCTGACTTCAAAAGTTAAGAGAAGCATGCTACTAGGATAATAAGAGCTCAACTAGAAGCAGTGTAGGATTTGCAGTTCCAAAGCTCCTCTTGAAGCAACTTTTAAAACTTGTATGGAAAAGTTAGGCATTTTTAAAAGTACTCATGTTCATATAATATCAAATGGAATCACTATTGTATAATTTCTGCTGAAAAACACAAATTTCTGCAGCCTTTTTCTGTATGAAGTGACTTGGTCATATCATGAAGTTAAATAACTTCATTTTCTATGACTGAACAGTGTCCCAGTGTTTTGTACTCACAGATTAAAAAAAACAAAAAAACAAACAACCCCCCCCCCCAAAAAAAAAACCCCAGACATCTATCTCTGTAAAGCTGAAAGATCCAGAATTAATATTTTCCTAGACAACTTTAGAGGTAGGGCCTATGCAGAAAATTCTCAGCTACGTAGACTCAGAAAATTTTCCCTTGATATCTACATTTTAATTCCATGTTATGTGATGTTGTGTTAGATTTAAGGCAAATTAACTTAATTCTTCCCCCCTACACTTTTTTTTTTCATGGTAGAAAATTAGCAAGACTTGCAAATTATTTTGAATTATAGTTTTATTAATTGATCCTTTCTCCAGATGCTTGATCAAAGCTTTGCTTATGATGGTTGCCTCAGCAAGATGAGCTCTGAATGATGCCCATTGATTTGAATTTTGAGTTCTGCTTCAACAGTATATGACATATCTCTCCCTTTCACTCTTTTGTACTCCTATTATTTTGAATTATTATCAAAACATCTTTCCTGTATCCACTTCCTGTATCTTTCAATTTGGACAAGATACCATCCTTTTCATAGTGAATTCTAATTGCTTTGACAGGATTTAATACTGGAATTGTTTGCTTTTCATTGTTCTGCATTTGAGCGTCATGATACCAGCCAGAACATAATCTCTTGTGAGTAAGCTTTTACCACCATTGGTTCCAGACTGTCAGACTGGAATTTCAGTATCATATCATGTCTAAATAGATTGGAAAACGTCCTCCTTTATACATAATTAACAGGACTTGTATGGTATTTACTACAAGAATTGCTACTCTCAGTGCTGTAATACCTTTCAGTAGCAACTCCTTGGCATAAATTAATAGAATTTTCTTTAAGCTTCAGTATTTTAAAATTGAAGATATATAGCATAGTACTATTTAAGTTTCCCTCCCTTGTCCTTCACATTTATGAAGCTTCATTTTTGGTTCTTATTTTGCCTAGACCACTTCTACTCAGGATTTTGTTTGCCCTTTTACTTTTTTTCTTATTTCAGATTACGCAACCTTATGTGATTACAACACTTCAAGTCAAAGAAGTCTAGGTTTTAAAACTAAAATTGCAACGGGCAGATTTAAAACAACACTCAAAAAGCAACATTTTCAAATCTGAGAGTAAACTACTTTATCTGTACAAGGCATATGCATCGATATTTTTCAGCGTTCTGTTCTTTTCCAAATGAATCACCAACTACTGTAATAGCAGAGAAAACTATAATTAATCTGGTTGTAACATAGTATTTTAATTACAGTCCAGGAATCATCTTAAAGTTTTAAATATACACGGGTCAAAGTTGTCATATCAGAACTTATTATAGTATAGAAAACTTGTCTGTAATAAAAATAGAAGTTATACAAAGTGGGAAAGAAAATCTTTTTTATTGAAACAATTGAAACAATCAAAAATTAATTACTCAGTTTTTAGTTCAATTAATTTATATTACTCTTGATGTAAATCAGACAGTGCTTCAGCATTGCTTTGCTGAGAATCCCTTACAAACCTGCACTGGTTTATGAACTTGAATTGATTTATGAACACACATACTACATGCCTCTATTTCCCCCAGATTTCACACTGCAAAACTGGAAAAAGTTCTTTGATTTGATCAGATTTTAGGTGAAAGAATTTAAATTGAGGGAAGCTGGGGCATCGTTAAAAATAAAGAAACAAAAAGTAAAGGAAAGAGAAAAATAACCGAAAATGACCAACCAAAAAAATTACCTAAAAGATATAAAAAACCCACAGAAACAAACAAACAAACAAGCTCCAAATTAAGTAAACCCTCATCCTTTTGTGGAAATAAGACTTCTTTAACCGGTTATTAATTCTGGACTTTTCTAGAACATTATTCCTCTACGCTTTTCCAGAGCATGTGGTATTTTGTTGTAAATTTATAAGAAATTGTAAACACCTGAGCAGTGAGAGTAAAATGAGATGCCTGCTTTTCTGCACATCCTAGACAAAATAAATTCAATATATTTAAAAATGCTCAAATACTAAACTGTTGGAAAACATGCCCACATAATTATGGTAATACTGTATAGAACTTATATCTACATTACTTTAATATTAGCTTTTAAACACCAAGTCATAATGTGTTAACAGAACCACTTTATTCATCAGCTTCCTGCTTTAGCATCAGAAAAAAAAAGGAAAAAGTTTAAAAGCTGTTCTCATTCAAACAAGGTGCCTGGTACTTGATACTAAATTATTTTAAATCAAAGCTCTTCCAGAGTCAGTAATTGTCAGATCCACAGCTTGATGTGATCGTTTTTTTATCACGACAAAACCAAAGGCCAATGATTAAGGGATTAAAGTGGGAATTAATTTATAAACGACCTCAAAGAAAATGGTTAAATGGCTTCCTAATATCTCTTAATTTCTTAAAAATCATATGAGACTGTAAAGTATTACCTGTGTTCATAGGTAGGAATGTTTCTGTTTCTATCTACGACAAATTTACTTTTATAGTTTTGTCTATTGCATTAGACCAACATACAGTTCAGACAGTTATTTTTTCTTCTCTATTCTATCGATTTTTAAAACTTTACTTGATAAATAATGCATATTTCTAGAAGAGTAAATAGCAGAAGTTCAAAATAATTTTATCAGCATATAGCGTAGTTCTTTAATTGCCAATATGCTTAGCAATTTATGTGTTTTCATTTGCATATAAGTGTTTGAAAGAAATGAATCATTCATGTTAAAACAGATGGATGAATATCAACTTCAATGTATAATGGAGCTTAGAGCATAAGATAAAAATAAATAAACAGATGTGAGCGAAACATTTTTTTTTTTAAATTCCTTTCTGTAAACTTGGCTCCGATTTTTTTCAGAGATTAAAAATAGCCAGGGTCTGTCTCAGTTACAACTGTTAAATTCTGCAAAAAGCAATTTATAGCCTTATTTTTATTACTAATTAATTTACTAGGGGAAAAAAAACCCCTTCTGACACACACATTTTAATCTTTTTTTTTTTTTTTTTTTTTTTTTTTTTTTTTTTTTTTTCCCCAAAATATTTCCACCCCAAAACTAACATTTTGGCAATTTAGTGTTCTTTTGTGGAAAGGGGTTTGCTGTTTTATTCATCATCACTTAGAAAGTGCAGCTTCATTTTCTGTAAGTTTCTATAAGCTGACTTATCAGATATGGCAGATGTTTATTTACATATATCATAGGCCTCTATGTTATCTTGCCACAGTAGTGACTATTTTAAGAAGGAATAAGGCAATTTTTTTTTCCATTTTTGATATTTGAAATGAAGGTTATTTTGATGTCTATGTGCAATAGAAAACTGTAGGAATTGAGACTTAAAGCAATATTATTCTCTCTAGATCAATAATATTTATTTAATATCTTTTCAGTTGGGCACTGAGACAAATTCCTTTTCCAGTTCTGAGAGAGTTGTCTTTACTAATATGATGAAAAGATTATTACTCTTTAAGTGTAATATCATCACTCCTAGTAGATCCCTAGTAGATCTAGATAGAATATATTTTTTGTGATCAATTACTTTGAAACAGTCAGTTATATATAATGTTTTCATTATTGAAAGATTATACAGATGAGCTTGTGGCATTTCCATATGAGATGTAAAAGGAAGAAAGGTATAGGTTTTTTGTTTTCTGACATAGATCAGCTTCTTGCTCTCAGTAATTTTGTCCATGGATGTACAAGAAAAATAGTGTAGGTTAGACTTTTCATAGCATTGTTTTCTTGCAAAACAGTGGGTCAAGATGCAGCTTTTCTTCTAAAACTGTTATGCTGAAAATTCTGTTAAGAAGAACGCTCTAACTTAGGTATGCATGAAGAGTTTTTCCTGACACAGATCTTAATGGCAGACCTTCAGACTGCTGTACACCATTACTGGACACACCCTTTTCCTCCGGATAGAGCTGACACAGAGTCAAGTGACAAACTAGTCCAGACAAGTTAGCTGAGCAAGTGCAGTAAGTCTGTCTCCAAGATCAGTACAAAGTGCTGAGTGGCTTTGATTAACAGCTTAAAAGTCTGAAATGGCTTCACCTGTATCTGTCCAGTCAGCAGGTACTTTTCTGGTTTAACACCTGGCATTTGAAATCACTCTTGCTAGGAGTTCTGCTTTGAATATTGAGTGACTTAAACCTATGCATCCAGTTGCTAGATGATCACTGCAGGTAAGATGTATCACTCTCTTGATAGGAATGTGCTTGGTTTTTCTCAGGGATTCACTTATACTTATGCATTGTTTCTTATAAATCCCCTAAGTAGATCAAAGGCATATATTTGAGCATAGCATTCATTTTTTCACTGAGAGAAATTATTACTCTTTTCTAAGGGTGGCAGTTGTAGCACTGTGGTGGTTACAAAAGAAAAGGGAAATATGTGTCACTCTGGTGGGTTTAGCTGTATCTTCTCTCATATTACTAAAACAGGCCTGAGAAATCACTCTCTGGATGAAGGCGACTTTTTTCCAGTCTCCCTGTCTCTCCACCAAGTCTATGCTACGAAATGCAGTGAGATGTTCCCTATTGCTTGTGTGCTAAGCCTCTCCAGTGAGGCTTTTTCCCATACAAAAGAGGTACTCCCACACTCTGAGAGCTGTGTTTTCATTAACTATCTTTCCTAAATGTGGTAGGATTAAAGCAATGCCTTCAGCTTTAAGGTTTTATGGACAGTGATGTAGTCCACAGGCACCTGACAGCAGCTGGCCACAGGCCCCTCAGAGAAAGACCTTAGTTGGGGATTATGTTGGTGTATTGTTTTCTTTTTTTGTACAACTAAAGATAAGCCAAGCTTTTTTTGTGCCCTGAATACATGAACAATATGTTTATATTTGCTTTTAACTCATACTAGAGTTATAAAAAATTTAGTACTATTATTGTCCTTGATGCTTGCCTGGTTATCTGCTTATTTTTGATGGTTCAGTTGTTTCCTCTTTAAAATGCCTACCAAGCTACCTTATTTTAAATGGTAGGATTTTTCACCTTGGTGGCTTTATATGAAATAATGGGTAAAAAAATTGTGACAGCAACTTTGATAGAAATTAGAGAGAAATGGCTGACACTGAAGTTGGTTCTATGGTTCCTTATATTTTTCACTGTGAATTTTATTCATGTTTGACACTATCTTAGAATAATGTTCTGTAAAGAGACCTCAAGAAGTCATCTATATCACACTGTGTAACTCAAATAAGGATGAATTATATTCACATAGTTTTAACCTGTATTTTCTTGCAAGATCTTAAATTATGGTGACTACCCAGACAGCTTATGCCAATGTTTTACTATTGTTATGACTAGAAAGCTTCTTTTAATATATAACCTAAGTCTTCCTTCTTGCAGCTCAAACCCATTTTAGTTTTACTTATTCATATGCACTGTAGATTATTCCCTTCGATGCCTTTTATGCATCTGAGGACATCTATTGCATCCTTAAGACCTGTCTGCTTTTTAAACTAAGCACTGAAATATTTTCCAGTCCTTTCTTGTAGACAATTATTTCTAGGTCTCTGCTTATCTTACTCTTCTGCCCCACTATATTGCTAATTTCCTGAGCCCCAGCGTACAAAAATGACAACTTTTCAGCCAAAGCTATTGACTATTTATGTTTTTATTTCCTACTAATGCATTCATATACATACACACATACACATATTTAGTAACAGTATGACATTGTTGGCTCATATTCATCTACTGATCTGTTATAACAACAGATCTTTTCTGCACAACTTGCCACTACTCTATAAAAGTATAAGTGTCTATTGTCAATCTCTGACTTGACAAATTCATATCTACCCTTGGAATATCACTGAATTCAGTATTGACTTCCAAAATATAAATATTATTTATTGCAATTGAGTTACTGATAGATTCACCTCAAATGACAGAGAAGCTGTTCTGCCTATCTCCTTCTTTGAACATAAATAAGTATTTTCACTATCTACCTCTGTGGCCAGTTCTTAGTGGATTAACCTAGAGATTGTTTTCTTAATTTGCTTATGAAAATAGAATGCAAAGAAATGAAAATGTTTGTTGTATCCCAGATTTCTTAGCTGTTGCAACCGTTCATGATGCATGTTTTCCCATTAGAGAGAAAGTTAAAAATATGTATGTGATTTGCTCTTTTCTTTTCACAGGATTGTAGTTTTCTTGCAGATACCTGCAAATCATATTCCTCTGAGGGGCAAAATTATTTTGCTGATTTACATTTCTTTCCCTGAAGACCCAAATTTATCTTTGTCGTGTCTTTCAATACAATGGACTTCTAGCAAATCTAAGATTGTTACAGTCAGATCTGCATGTATCTAGAACAAAATTTGTCAGATCCAGCAGACAACTTTAATATTTTTTCACTGATCTGTTTCACAACATATTCAGATGACAATCACAATAAATGCAACTACAATAGAGAAATATAACCCTTGAATAATGAAAGAGCAAGTTTCAGGGTACTTGACTAAATCAGAGGCTTTCAGAAATAATCTCTAACCTTTCTTTTTCTATCAAATTTGAGATCTTATCCTTTATCTCTAATATTGTGTTGGTGCCCTTTTTTCTCTGATTTTTATGGCATTAGATGTCTGATTTAAACTGACCTTTTTACTTAAGACTGGAGAAGACTTGCATGCTAAGAAGCATTCAACACTCAGGCATTTTTGCTAGTTTTAAAAGTCCACTAACTAGAGAACCTTTATTAACTTTAGTCCTTCTCCCGCTTTGGCCGTGAATGGTCAATTTCTAATAATGACACAGGATTAAACCAATGAAAAGGGTGGATACGCCTTTGCAAATACACATTTAAGAACAGGAAGGTTGGAGAGTAGCTCTCTTGACTTCTGGTCTTGGAAGAGGCGTCGGGCTGGGTCCGTGCTGGCCCCGCTTGGCCCTCATGGCCCAGCCCAGCCNCAGGAAGAAAGGAAAAGTGAGACTACGTAGAGACAACAAAAAACATGAGACTCTGAGGTCAGTAAAGAAAGAGTCAAATTCTAGATCGAAGGGAATGAACAGCCTGGCTTGGGCAAAAATTCTTTTGTGAGGCTATATGGTAAAGATATACTTGATATATCAGACTTTGTTTTTTTCCCCCTGTAAATTAATGGAATGCTTTGGGGAGATGTAGTGTTCTAACTACAGTTATGAGCAGAGGCACCACTGTTACAGCAAACAGATGTTGAAGTAGCTGTATTCCAAAGAGAAGCTTGAACAGTAAAGAAAAAGATGAGAAACCTTGCCCCGGGAAGAAAAGGGGGAGACTCCTCTGTTCCCAGAGATGGATGAAAAGAACTTTTATTTCATGCTAGAACGGTTCATCCTTAAAATAACAGCCCAATGAGTTGACATGGACCAGAAGCACAATTATGAAAAGAACTGTGAAAGATGGGAAAAACTTCACAAATGCAAGTTTGTGAAAATTGAAGCCACGAGAACTTCTTTCCTTGTGAAGAGTTCTCCACAGCATTAGCAAAAGATACTTTTCTCCCTAAGTGAACTGAAGAAAGACTATTTTAAAGGTGGAAAACTGACTGAGATTTCTGGGTGTTGTTTTTCTGTACATTGTTGGTTGGAAAGAAAGAGTGTGTGGGTAGGGAAGAAGAAAGATGTTCTGAAGGTTCTATTCTGATTTCGTGATATTTTGGTTTGTTTTTGTTTGTTTGGGTTTTTTTTCTGTTAATAAGGTTATCTTTATATCCTTTCAAGTTTAGGCCTTTTTCTCCTAATCCTATCTCACAGCAGAAAATAGACCCACCGCATTCATTGGTGTGTTAGCCGGGAAAATCTTAAAATTGGCAAAACTCAATCACTATACATAATTGGTATTTCTGCCTTGTTTCAAACTGAAACCACAACAGTCCTGTTCCTAATATAGAACATCAATTTTCTGGTCTTTAGGTCTCTTTCTATTATTTGTTCCTTGGGTTTTTTTTATTTGACACTGCAAGCTGTAAAATTAGTGTTCAGTACATGTAGACTGGCTTCACATTTTCAACATTTCTCTTCTATCTTATGTAAGAAAGCATATCTGGTTCCACTCTCATGCTGAATGAACTCTATTTTTTCCAAGTATACCACAACAGGTATGATTTATACTGTTACCCTACACTTATATGTTATATGTGAATAAGTTATATTCATATGCAAAATAAATAAACCTCGACTAACAATAGTTATGCTATTCAAAATATGAAATAGCACATCAGCTCAGGGTAAATTCTTTGATGATAATTATTTTGTTAGTTTCTAAGTAACCAGTTTCAGATTTTAATTAAAAATGGAATGTTTCCCTATAGAAGTATACAAAGTTAAAAAATTTCATTTGGTTTGCTATGGAACCTGTCTAATACTGCATATGTATTAATATATATAACATATAATTAGATAATATATATTATAATATATAATGATAATATCAAATTAATATATATTGTGCCATGCACCATGAATTTATATGCTTTTCTATTCAAGAATTTTTGTGCTCACAAGAAGGGAACTCATATTCTTATATTCAGATTAAGCTTGAACTTTGAGTATCTTTTATGAAAGAGTGAAAATAAACTCCAAGATACTTTAACAAAACCAAAAAGAAAAAGAACAAGTGGTTATTGTAGATGTATTATTGGCAGGAAAAAAAACCCTCTTGATGTTCCATTTTCTCAAAAATTTTTGAGGAAATTTCTTTTTGTTTCATAGCGGAAAAATACAAGGACAATCCCAAAACATTTAGAGACTAAACACATTTTTTTTAATTTGTTTTTTAATTCCACGCTTTCTGTTGTTTAGCCCCTTCAATTTTAAAATGTTACAGAAATGATGAAAACCCTGGAAAAATAGTAGGATTATGATAATAAATCTTGAAAAGTAACGGCTGCCTTTTAAATCTTAGTATTTTTTCACCTATCTTGTATGTCCATGTTTTCCATCCATTAACTGATTTATCAAGGAACTTTTGGCTTCTCCATTGCTCTAGTTTTTGACATATAAGCTTCATTTTGAAAGCTGATACGAAATCCTACTTTCTGTACTCTGTCAGAACTACGTTTTTTTAAAGCGGATTTAATTTTGAAATTTTCAATAAAAGTGCTTTGTCATCTTTTTGTTACAGTTGATTGTTTTACAAAATCAAGGAAATTTCTATAGGATGCTGTAAATGGGCATAGGAACTTCTATATAATTTTATTGTTTACGTATTTTAATATTTTATACGTGCTTTACATACGTAAATTCAATTTAAATTTGTGAAATGCTGTTATTAGTTTCTTGATGGGAAAAATCAAGATTAGATTAACTGGGTATGGATTGATCCCTCTGTCTTCCAGTAGGGCCAAAGTACTCTGAGCATTACAGCTACATCATACTAAGTGTTTCTCCCATTTAATCATTTTTCCAGTGACACTTTGCTTTGATGGAACAGTAAATCAAAAAGCCAACACTGCATAGTGGATCAACAAGAACGAAAGCGAAATCAGTCTTTCTTTGGATAGCGTTCCACACAGACAGAATACAGGAAACTGTAAACATCTGGAAAATGGAGTTTGGGAATAAGATGCTTCACACTGGAAGGCTTTCTATTGAATACTGCAGTTACAGACTATCTGGGTAAACTCTGATCAAACAGAAGATAATTTCTTCCTTTCGCACACATAGGAGAATGTGCAAATAATTTTTCTTTATGAAACAGTTGAAAATGAGAAAGATATTATTATAAATTATCTTCCTTTTCACCCATTAGGTGGGAAACACTTTAATATCTTTCAAACTGAGAAGCATAATTGTCTGATGAGCCCAATGTCTATTATATATCTCATCCTCTAATTACAATGTATTAGTTTTACAAGTGATTATGGAGCAGTTAGTTAATCTAAGCAAGAAATCAATAATTCAAACCAATAGTTAAATTGCATGAACTACTTCTGTATTGATGTGGACAGACAATTAATGACTTATTTACTTTATTTAATATCTGTTCCAGAAAAAAATGTATTCTTTGTAAGTACACACATCACCTAAAATAACCTCAGAGGACATGAACAATTGTGTGAGTATGAAACTGGATGAAAACAGAAGGATATTGATTATTTTAAAAAGGCATAATGTAGCATTTTATAGAAGATGCTGAGAGAAAAATCCTTTCTAGTTTAGAACCACCTACTCTTTTGGCTTAAAGCTCAGAAAGTGTTCTTTGGTCCAGCCGGCTTGGTCTTCACAGTGATTGTGTATATTATAATCACTTGAAAGAGTAAGCCCATAGGAAAAGGGGAATTGGAACCTTAAGTCTAGCAGGAAATTCTTGCAAGTGCAAGATCTCTAGAGGAGCTTAAGAACCCCCAACCTGCCAACCAAGCAACTAACAAAAAAAAAAAAAAAAAAAAAAAAACAAAAAAAAAAAAAAAAAAAAAAAAAAAAAAAAAAAAAAAAAAAAAAAAAACAAGAACAAGAAGTGTGATATCCTGAAGAATTATTTGGGTTTTTTTGTTTATTTGTGTTTGGGGGCTTATTATATGGTATTCTATATTAAATATATATTTTGTTTGTGTTACCTGCTTGAAGAAAGACATGTATGGTCACATAATCACGTTTCTAAAAGTTCATTTCAATTGACTTCTAAGTTTGATGATTTGCAAGTGAGCCAATGATATTATGTGATAGAACAATTTAAAAGAAAGCACACTCTTTCCAAATTGGTAAATAATTTCTACCTTAATGAAGCTGTACTGAAGATACAATAGTATTTCAGCATTCTTTTTAGGTGTTGTCTCATAGGGATCTCTAAGGAGGCCAGTGTGCCAACTGAGATTCATTCTTGTGTAATGGCTCTTAACCAGTGTTAGGGTAAAGATTTTTTTATATTCTAGGGAATGTAGGAATTTTCAGCAAGAGCTAACCTCATCTGTGTTAGGTAACAAAAGATCATTTGTTGTCATGCAATGTATGATGTGATTCTTTTCTATCTGTTTCAAAGTTTAAGTTGTGCATGTATATTGATGTTTGCAATTGTCCTTGTCACTTTGTGAATTTAGGCATAAGGGGCCCTCTCCAAAGCCCATTGATGTTTATGTTAGTGTTAATGCTGATTTATGTGTTCAGAATCAATTCCAAAAACAATTAAGAAAATGTTGGGAAAATATTTATGAATAGCTGATTAATAAGGACAATAATGAAGATAGATAATTGCAATAATAATTCAAAATAAAATGGTTAGAAAATCAAAAACGCTAAAGCATACTGAAAAGATGGATTTGGTATTTTTCCTTCTGTTTAATAGAGTTTAGGCTGGAAATCAAATGGCCTCTAGGAGAATACTGGCCATTGGGTTATGTTTTTCACTGTGGGTCTGTCTCCCTGCGCTAAACTAACCTACGTTTTCTCTCCCTCCACAATTCATCTATGACAAATGAGGCATATTTGGTAAGACAGAGAAGACTCCAACTTCAGTCTCTTTCAAACCAGTGGGGAAAAATTTCAGTACTGAAAGTGGAAACATTTTATTTTTATATTCTGTTTAACATGTTATTTTATCCATGAGTTTATTATTTTATAAAACCTTCTATTTGCCTTTCCCTTCTGTAAATTTCTAAAATAAATATATTCATCTGAAAAGTTACACTTCAGTGCATTTTCAATGTAATTCAATATTTACCATAATATGTCAGTCTTTTTTTATGTATCTATGGAAACTATGTATAATTATAATATCAGAATCATTTGGCATAACATGTGGGTATAAAGACAAAGTCTTACACATAAAATGAATCTGCAGTGCTCTTGATATCCCATGGAGTTGATTTTAGATGTGGATAAAGTTTTTTGGTGTTTGTTTGTTAAAGGACAATTTCCACCTCTAAAATTTTCTGGGAATATTTTATCCTGCTCCTGGTTTTGATCAAGTGGTAATGTCCCTTAATAATTTACAGTATGCCTCCTGTCTGCATTTGTGTCATATTCCGTGTCCTTCCTTGTGCAATTCCTAACTAAAATTTGCAAAATTCTTCCATTAATGAAAATGTATTTTCAAGCTCTTTTTGTCATCTCCTATAAAGCTAAACTCTCCAGAATCTTCATCATTTTATAATCACTCTATACTACATCAATTAGTTTTATTGCTCTAAGTCTCTGTTATGTTTTCTTCAGAAGTCGCCTAGCAAGAAAGCTGGGGAAAAAAATAGATTATTCCTTCCTTAGAGAGCTACTGATCACAGACAAAACATTTTAAAGAAGTTGGAGTTGGGAGAATCTGAAGATTGGATTTATATCAAGATTAAAACATCTAATTTTTCTATACCTAAGTGTCCATATATTAACATATATCTAAGCTCCCTTTGTAGTCAGTGGAGAGGCAATCCATACAATCATTGGAACTTAGATATCTATAAAGGTAACTTACTGATCAGCTGCTCAGACCTATTGTTCAGACCTGGGATCTATTTTGGTGTGAGTTATCACTCTTTCAGTTTCCTAATCTTTAGTAGTACTATTCTCCAAAATGCTTATAGAATTATTAAGGTTGGAAAATACCTGTGATATCACCAAGTCTAACCTCTGACCAAACTCCCTGAATGCCAACTAAACCATAAGCCATGTACATGTGCCATATCCAGTCATTTCTTGAACACTTCCAGGGATGATGACTCCACCACCTTCCTGGACGGCCCATTGCAAAGCATTTTTTTTCAGTGAAGACAAAGTTCTTATGTTTATCCTGAACCTACCCTAGCACAGCTTGAGGCCATTTCTTCTTGTCCTGTTGCTAGCTGCCCATGAGAAGACCCTCATCTTGTTGAAGAGAGATATTTTGAGACTCCTCCAGGATAAAAACCCAAGCTTACTCAGCCACTCCCTCATAAGAACGTGTGCTTCAGACCCTTCACTAGCTTTGTTGCCTTTCTATGGACATGTTCCTGCCTCTTAATGTCCTTGTAGTGAAGGACCCAGAACTCATCACAGTAATCAAGGTGTGGCCTCACCAGAGCTGAGTACAGGGGGACAATCACTGCCCTGGTTCTTCTGGCCATGCTGTTCTTGATATAAGTCAGGATGACACTGGCATTCTTGACCATCTGGGCACACTCTGCCTCAACTGGCTGTCAACCAGCACTGACAGGTCCTTTTCTGCTGGGCAGCTTTCCAGCCATATTTCCCAAACCTGCTGTGTTGCATGATGTTGTTTTGACCCAAGTGCAGGACCCAGCGCTTCTCCTTATTTAATCTCAAAACATTGGCCTGTCAAGACACCCCTGCAAAGCCTTCCTGCCCTCCACCCTCCATCAGATAAACACTTTGACCCAATAGGGTAATTTCTGCAAACTTACTGAGGGTGCAGTTGATCCTTGTGTCCAGGTCACTGACTAGGATATTAAACTGGATGGGTCCCAACACTGAGCCCTGGGGAACCCCACCAGTGACCAGGTGCCAAATGAATGTATCGCCATTCACTGCCACTCTCAGGGCCTGGTCATTCAGATTATTCCTAACACAATGTCTCAGATGCAGCGATGAGTCCACCTGCCCATATCATGGGCTGCAAGCTGCTCCAGGAGAATAACATAAAAGAAAGTATTGAATATTTTACTGAAGTCCAGATAGATAGATTGCATCATCAAATTTCCCCATTCCCTAGGATCCTAAAATGAGATCAGGTTGGCCAAACTGGACCTGTTTCTTTTTGAAAACCAGACCATGGTTTGGTCTTATCCCCTGGTTGTCCTGTACATGCTGTGTGATTGCACTCACTATGATCTGTTCCATAACCTTCTCAGGAACCAAGGTCAGACAACAGGCCTATAATTCTCTGGATGTTCCTTCTGATCATTCTTGTGGATGGGTATTACTCTGGTTAACCAATAGTCATCTGGGACCCCTTCCGCTTAACCTGGACTTAATGATAAATGATGAAGAATGGCTTGGTGAGATCTGACATCTTCCTTGGTACCCTCAGGTGAATCCTATCCTGCTGGCCCCACAGACTTTCAAGTGTCTGAGGGGCACGGGGAGCCACCAACTACTTTCCACTTGATTGTAGAGTCTCCTGTCTACCAGTTCAAGGGGTAGTCCTGAGGATAACTGGTCTTTCTGTTAGAGACTGAGGCAAAGAAGGCATTAAAAAGCTGAGCCTTCTCCTCATCCTTGGTGATGATGTTCCCATGTCCAATAAAGGACAGAGATTTTCCTTGGCCCTTCTTCTGTTAATGTATTTATAAAAACACTTGGATTAATCTTTCACCGTGTGGCCAGATTGAGCTCTAGCTGAGTTTTCACCTTTCTAATGTTCTCTCTACATGACCTGACAGCATCCTTATATTCTTCCTGAGTTGCCTGGCCTTTCTTCCAAAGGTTATAAATTCTCTTTTTCCCCTGAGTTCCAGTGAAATCCTCAGTGTTATTATCTGATTATAATAGATGCCTCAGCCTGAATTAAAGTGCAAATGAGACCATATGCTGATCAATAGTATGGATTCTATTTAACAGTTAATACAAGGTAGCGAGACAGAAAGAAATGGGGTGGCATAGGGGGGAGAGGCAAGAAAGAGAGCGGGAGAGAGAGATTAAGCAAAAGATATCACCACCATGTGGATTCCTGTGGTGTCCCACTGGTCCTTCTTCATCCTGCTGTTCAATAGTAGGGATCCCAGAGTTGCTTTTCTGGAGGTAACACTTTTGTACAGTCCAAGTCCTGGGTATCTACAGTGTGTAGATGCCATTACCACAACTTGGGATGGCATTTATATCCTTTCGCCCAATTTGCCACCTTGTGTATTTTTTGCCCATATGAATCTAAAGTTTCCATAGTCTGCACAGTGGAATTCTGTCTAGTGTGTTAATTCCAAATTTTTACCTTCTTGAGGCCTGGAATCAATGCCTTCCTATTTTGGTGTCTGTGCTTCTCCCAAGTTCCTGTTGTGGTGGTTTATCTTATGGGAACTCACTTCCTCAACAGAGTTTTGAGACATGCAACTACATCCTTTAAGTCCTCTCATTCGACCAGACTGGTCTTCTTCCCTGATGTCTCATCTTTCAGCACATAGGAACAGCCAATCTTCCTGGACACCTTTCTTAGAAAGGACTGTTTCTCAAGAGATTCTGATCCAGTGCACCGAAAAGGCCAACGTTCAACCTCCAGAAGTTCAAGGTAGAGGTTTTGTTAAATCCGTTCCTTATTTCACCAAGGATTGAAAACTCAAATCATTTTGTTGTTGCTGTGCCCTCCAACTACCACATCTCCCACCAGCCCTTCTCTGTTTTCAACCAGCAGGTCTAGCAGGGCACTGCCCCCAGTAGGGTCATTTACCAGCTGTGTCAGGAAGCTCCACACACTCCAGGAACCTTCTAGAACTGCTTCATCTCAGCTGTGGTGAGTTTCCAATTGACATCCAGCAAAGTTAAATTCTCCCACAAGAGGAAGGGCTGGCAATCGTGGAACTCAGCCAGGCACCCCTAGAATACTTCATTTTCCTCTTCATCCGGCTTGGGTGGTCTATGACAGGCTGCTACCAGGATGCTGCCTTGATGGCCTTCCCTCTGATTCTTATCCATCAGCACTCAACCTTACTTTCACCATCCTTGAGCTCCCTCAAACCACTCCCCAACCTACAGAGTCACCCCACTGCCTCTCCTTCCTTGTCTGTGCCTTCTGATGGTCCTGTGACCACCCATTGCAGCACTCCAGTTGTGCAAGTCATCCTGTCATGTTTCTGTGATGGCTTATGTGTTATAGCCTTCCTTCTGTACCATGGCTTCCAGCTCCTCTTGTTTGTTACATGCAACATTAGTGTATATGCATTTCAGCTGGGCTGATTTCACCCTTGACTCTGGTTTACCACCTCTCATCTCAGGAGAGACTGGTTTCATCCTCTTGCCTCTTCAAATCTAATTTGAAGGATTCAATCAACCCCTTCAACTCCTTGTCTAGCATAATTTTTCCCCTTTGATACAGGTGTAGAACATCTCTTCAGGAGATATTGGCCAAACAGGCCTCCAAATATTTCAAAAGAGAACCAAGAAGAGGGGAGTGAAGGTTTTAGTGCTGGAAAAAAAAAAAAAATAGCATCAAGAGGAAACCTGTTATCTTCATCAGAAATGAGGAAATGAATTCCCAGCAAAGCAGCAGCCTATTTAAGCAATTGCTAGTGAATTTCCACATAGAGGATTGCATAGTCAGATGACACATGGCTGAAGAGAATATCCCAAAGGGCAAATCATGATAATTGTGTATTTTCAGGTGAAGGGTAGGTCAGAGGATAGCAGTGATCAAATAGACAGTTAGAATGTAAGTGTTATTTAAAGACATTTTTCTTTGACAGCGTGGTACACTCACTTTTATACAGATGTTGGAAGGTGAAGAATGATAAGAAAGCTGGTATGTTATGCCTTAAATGAAGACAATGTTGAAATTAAAAACTTGATGACACAACAATTATAAAACCAGAACAGTATAAAATTATGCTACAAAATATAGAGAAATTAGAGCATAAAACATTGTGGGTGTGAATTAGAGGTATAAATTTAAGAGCTCTTGTAATTAAACCACATTAGTAGACTTTCCACCTCAAGTACAGAAACTTCATCAATTGAAAATATTAGGCCTAAAACAGTAGGAGTATTGTAGTCTGTCTACATTGCCACCCAAACATCTAGAAAGGTGAAATGGACCGGTGTATCCTGAGGTCAAGGAGACCCTGAGAAAAATACATAGATGACCTGAATTATTCTGTGTAAAGAAGGCCAAATCACAACAGGTGATATCAGTAATTATAGTATAAGGTACTTACATTCAGGATCCCTACTGAAGTATCAATGGCCAAAGAATTTACTGTTAAATTTTAGTAAGAGCCAGGTGAAAATGAGAACCCCTGCTAAAAGTAAGCTAAATGTAACATCTGCTTCAGAGAATTACATGCTTGCAGGAATTCCAAAAAGCATTGAAGACCATACTGGTAGCACAGTGCTATTTCACACCCATTTATGAAATGCTTGAGAAAGTCTAATAGGAAGCCCAACATGGCTAAACACCAAAGTAAAATAGTTTAATGAACAGTTATGTAAAGTGGTCGAAACTAGTACTAACTTCCTGAGACATAAGGAAAAGGAAGCCTCCTATTACCTGGAAGATCTATGGACAGTAAGCATAAAAGGAATACTTGGAAAATAAGAGTACATTGTAGAAAAGATAAATTAATATTTTTACAGGAATATTTGCTATGAAGAAGATGGTGAGATTGCCATACCAGATCTTTTTCAGGAAGGGTACTTGCTGAAAAACCTGAAGTTGAAAAAACAGATTCAAGAAATAAGTAGAACAAGCTACTAAGACTAGGCAGCATTCACCTGGACAGCTACAGCTGAACAGACTTTGTAGGAATTTTGGGACAAATAGGTGAATTGCTGAAGTAATAGCTAATCCTGGTCCATTGTCCTTGTGTTCTTCATATTGGGTGTGGGTGAACTTTAGGAAAATGTTCAGCAGATTCTCTATATAGTCTATGTTCTATGTGTATGTCACTTCCAGAACTTGTATAAAATTCTTTCATCCAACACTTTCTCTTAACAAGGGGTCCCACAAATCTACTGCCTGTTGCATGGAGGGGGAAAATAATTAAAAACTAACAATTATTTTGCTTTTTTAAATCTTTGTGGAATAAAGTATCTCTCCCACCACCATAAGGTATTTCAGATATATTTTTTTTTGAAATTTTTGAAATTTTTGAAATTTCAATGAAGCCATTCCCCTTCATATGTTACCATTTTGTTTTATCATTTATTTATTTCAATTATTATTTTGAGAAGAATACTGCGTAATGTACTGGTTGCATGACGCAGCCCACTGGAGCCCAGGCTAGCTTGTGTCACACTAGTGCCACGCCAGATATGGGGAACAGCCATGGTTTGGGGTTGTACCAACAGCTGAACCTTTAGAGCTGCTTGCTCTACAGTGCAGGGTCTGCCAGCCACGTCAGGAGTCAGGTAAAGGAGAAGGAGGCTCTCCGAATCTCAGGCTCCAACCAACAGGTTTATTGGGGTTGAAGGGAGGAGAGACGAAGACCCATGAGTACCCCTGTGCGTGGGGTTTTATACAGCTGCAAATTAGTGGGTGGATACAGAACATGACCCAATGAGGGACACTCGGGTGGAGTTGAGGGATTGGATCTCTTGCTTTAGGGCCAATTGGGGTCAGTGGGAGGTTGCATTTTGTGCAGGGTGGCATGGATGTCTGCACTTCTTGATATCAAAATGAGGCAGCAGAGACCCTTGAACTCACTGAATTCATGATTATGGAGCAGCAGCAGAAAATCAATGGCTGCCCCATTTTTCAGGGTGGCCTGTCTAGTTGTTTCCTCATCTGCAAGGAGGTCACTTAGAGTGGTTGAGGTCAAATTTGCTACCCTGTACTCTAGATGGCCCAATTCTCCTAGAGCTTTGGCTGCAGCTACCCAAGGTAAAAAAATGGATACTGCAGCTCTATTTGGATGCGACCAGTGGGTAATTTCAGAATCACAATTTTCATCTAAATTGCTCAAGCTCCTTTTTTTGATGGCTGAATTATTTTTCTTTTGCCATTTATTAATTTGTGTTTTGTTGGGAGTAAACAGCATCAACCGCCCGAGCGTGCATGGGCTTCCAAGAAGGCAAGAGGGGATGCTGGCCCAGGTGTGGTCACCACAGATTAGAATTAATCCTTTATCTAACTATTTAACTATCTAACCACCATCGGTGGTGGAGGCCATGGAAACATGACTGATCTAATGGCACCACTGATTTGCCTGAAATTGCCTTTCATGTTGTTTGACTGTGAGGTCCTGTTCTTTATGATAAGGATTATAACTAAAGTGAATGCAAAAGGGGGCAGAGGAGGAACATAGAATTTCAAGTTCTTGGGTTTCACTGGATGCCCTGGGTAGAGTGTGCTGCCAGTCTGTCCAGAGAAGCAGGGGGTTGGTGACAGGAGCACTGACCTCTAGGACTGACTGGCAGGCAATCTGGTGAGGGGGTTTCCCATGGTTGGCATTTTCTTTTATTTCCTTCAATATTCTTCAGACTTCAACGGGATCCCCACCAGGCATGTTGACATGGAGTTTTCTGCTGCTGCCAAGGATAAACAAATATGGTCTTGTTTCAGGGTCTCTGCCAGCACAACCCACACATTCTTGTGGGGCTGTGGGACAATCCATGCCTCCGATGCTGGCCACAAGATGTAGTAGATGATGAGGACCCACACAGCTGATGTCATAACTGTTATGGCTTCTCTCTGAAAATATAATTTAACACAAAGTTTCAAAATCATCTAAAAACATATTTAAAAACATATCCAACTTGTAACTTGCATTAATAAAATTGCTTTCAGTTAAGTGCAGTCTTTGCATTCAATGAAATGTATAAAATAAATTTATTAATTGTTGGCTTTGACATTCACACTCATTCACCTTAGAGAACTAGAGTAATAACCTCATTTTAATGTAAATTTTTGAAATCATAGTTATGTGTGTGCATGGTTTGTGTTTGGTTACGTACCAAAGAAAGTGTACAGCAAGAATGCCTGTGCTCAGAGCACATTGTTTGAAAAAGGCTGGCATGTAGAGCTGTGCTATACCAATAGTTGGAATACCAAGCCAACACTGGTTGTTAGGATATACTTGCAGAACAAATGTGTTTGATATTGTACTTCCATTTCAAATGATAACATTTAAGTGTATAAAACTATATAAACATAAATGTTTTGCAAGAGCTTTCTGTTTATGTATAGCTAAAGGCTGCAGCAGTTCTGTGTTCATAACATATATTAAATTTTCTCATTGCTTAAAGTCTTGCAATGTTGTGGTAAACAACAAATAATGCACAAGCTGGAGGTGCCTTTAAAGTATCTATTGATATTGATATTGTATGATCTACAAACTTAGCCTTCACATGCTAAATCTTCCACTAAAGAAATCCAAACTATTCTAGAAATACTCTTTTCACTTCCCCTCCTTCTAATATCATACTATATAATTATTTTGGTAATATGTAAGTTATCTCCGCATCCAAACCTGTTAAAAAAATTATCGGAAAAGAATGTTTCTGACTCCTGTTTGGGTGCCTTTGACCTATTGTATTGAGACCTTATCTGAACTGATTTTTTTTTATCTCATGCTTTGTCTCACCTGGATTTACTTTAAAGTCACTATATATGACAACATCAAAATATTGCCATTTTTTTTTTCTGCCAAGAAAGGTGGATACACTTCATAAACACTTCTATAGAACTGTAGGGAATTCCAGACAAGGTGTGCAATAAAAAGGAAAATGCTTTGTCAATCAGCATCCATACAGTCTATGTCTTGAAAAGTACTTATAGGACTGATTCTTATCAATATTTTTGTTCCAGTTTCTTCAGAAATATTAGCTCAAATAATTACCCCATCATATTTGCTGACACTGAAACGTCTTCATATTTCTGAAGTTTGGTCTTGTTCCAATTCAATCAAATCCATTTTTACCTTAAAGGCTAGATTTCAGCTATCCTCAAAATTTGAACTGATGGTCAGAAAGTTAATTTTCAGAGCAGTTTATCTACTTTTAATGTATCATGTGCTCACTCTTCATAGTTTTCTGTGTGCATGAAGATTAATAAAAATGTTAAAATTTTAAATGCCTGAAACAGTAAGTGGGTTACACAATTTGTGAGATATAGTTTGAGTTCAGCAATAATTTTTAGGACAACGTTTTATTTTACCTGTGCTTTTTGAAGAAAGTAAATGCAGAAGTCATGGTGATTAAAATATATTATTTATTTTTCTTCTGAAAATCGTCAAAGAAATTTGCATGTGTATCTTTTAAGTTACCTTATATTCTAATATTAATAAATATTGATGTTTTATTTATATAATTAAATTTATTTCTGAGTCAACATTCATAACTGATCCTAGTCTCTGATGTTAAATTACCCCTGGGCAAGATAATGTTTTTTCCACCACAGATTAAATTGACACCTTCATATTTGCAACCGGTTTAGATCATATGATCTTTTATATCATCAATTAATTTTGAAAGTAATGACCATCTATTCACTGATAACTCCTCATAAGCTCTGAAATAGCTGCAGCAAAAGTAAAAATTCTGTATGTTTCCTGAAAATACAGTATTTTTTCTTGGAAGATGTAATGACTTTATTATATGAAAGATAGTTGGCTATGATATTCCCTCAAAAGAAATTCAAGAGGATCTGAATCTGTGCTGAACAAGTAATTAGACATCAGATTATATTTTTGATGTACTGTATTCACTGCTGTACACACTGAACAAGCTGAGATACTGTGAATTGTATTTGTATTTGTATATGTATTTCACTGTCATTTTTCCCAAAAAATTTGTGGCATATGACACATTTTGAAGCTTTCTGTCATTTTCTGAAATAGAAGTCAGGAACAGCATTCTTATCATGTTCTCTGGTTTTAGCACTTCATCTGTTTACTTTCTATCTCCAGATCAGCCCTTTGACAGATGCTGGAATCTGTACATGTCAGTTCATAAAAAAGAAAAGGAATCACTAAGGGGGTTAGTCCCATCTTTGAAAGCGAAATCTGTTGAGGTTAAAAATGAGCCTCTGAGGTTTAGAAGGAGACTGATTGGTTAAGCTATAGTAGCCCAAGAAACTTTTTTTTTTTTTTTTTTTTTTTTTTTAATAATTTTCCCTAAAAAATGGTTACTGATGGCAGTTACCAGAAAGAACAGCAATGTTATAATAAAACATGTCAGATGAAAAATTCAGCCCCTTTAAAAAAAAAGCTGACTGGTTATGACTATGCTCAGTAATAAGAATGATTTCTGTAGCATAGAGTACATGGCTACTGGTTCAGTATAAATATTGCAACTACTGTCTTAGACTTAAAATGATCATGGACGGTTTTAAAAACACTTTTCAAATAATTTCTCCTGTCAGTTTATTCCCTGAACACACTATTTTGACACAAAGATTATTAGCTGTAAAGAGGAAAAAATAGGAGTGTTAAGATTAAATGAAGGAGTTAGTAAGATTCTATCTAAATATTTTTATAGAATGGTACATTGGTACTGCCATTATGCACAGTATGAAAGCTCTTACCTTACTATTTAACAAAAGGAAATGTTGAATAATTGTAGTTTATGAAGGGAAAAGATAAAAGTGTTTCCTAGTTTTTAAAAGTTGCTTTCAAAAATTATGTGGAGCACTGACTGTTCATTGGTAGTTGTTTCCTTTCTTTTTAAATTTAATTAAATTTACACAATTTTATACATCTTTATTGAGAAGCCCCTTCACCTCATCCCCACCATGTTACCTTCTATTATTGCAAGTGAAAGATTATTATTCTTCATATACTAAGAAATAAGTTTCTGAGTGGGGGGGCATAAAGATAACAAAAGAAGCCGTCTAAGAGGAAAGCTACATTTGTGGAGCACAAAACTGCTGTGGTCAGAGTGAGCCATTTTAATCTTTCTGTGAAGTTTGCTTGGACAACTTTGAACCTTAGCTCCTGCCTTCCTGGATGAAACTTGATACTATCTTGCTAGTTAGCTGGAAGATCTGTCCATTCCAAGTAACAATAGACACCTTCAAAAGAAATACAGACTTCTAGAAGAAATTATGGAACTTAATAAAATAGTATTTCTTTGGACATAATGGAGGAGTTTATTTGCACTTGAGTGGAAGCAATTGTATACACTTAAATACTATTGAATATAATTACTACAAGCTTGGTCTTCAAAGCCTTAGCTGAAGTTTCTTCAGAAAAATTTAAAGTGGGTCGTTGAAATTATAGTTTCTTTTCATGTCCTGTTCTTTAGTGTATGTGTCAAAAATTGACCTGATAAGGCCCTGATTTGGGAAAATACCATAACACAAGCTGAAGTCCTTTGGACTGTAATGGGAAATGTACACATTGATTATCTAGAATCTAGAATAGAACCAAGCATAGATTCTGATGAGACTTAACATGCTCTTGAATGCTTTTCTAAACATAGGTAAAATTTTCAACCAGCAAAATACTACTCGCTAAGACATATTAATGACCTGCTGCAGTCCTGCTACTATTTTAAAAGAATTTGTTTTAGTGGGCCATAGAATAGACTAAATCAATATATCAAAGATAAGGAAGCATATGAATCTCAGTAATGAAAATTAAATGGTTGTGTAATTTGCAGTACTTATCGAACTATAAATATATTCAGTTAGTTTGTGGATTTATCTGTTCCAGTCTGTTGTTATCTATTTTGTGTATGGAAAATTCATGCCAGAGAAACACTTCTCTCTTATTATCATATTTAAAAAATGAGGAAATAATATGAAGATTATTAAACAAAAGCTCTCGGAAATAAAAGGCATAAATATGAGGATTCATTGTTCCATTCTGTCCATTATGACATCAAAGCTCTCCTCAATTTTCCTAGACATCAAGCTTTAATAATTTTTGGACTTTGAAAAGCAAGACAGCCCAGGATTCTTATGACAAATCAACTATTAGCAGTGACTGAGTAAATCCTAAGGTGAAAGAAGATTGTTGTGTCTTGCTGTTGTATTAACAAATGGTAAAAGCGAAAGGACGTATACCTTGCCTGCTCATGACATTCACAGAAGTAGTGTTTTATTCTGAAAGTTGCAAATGAAGTTGCACCGAACCTTTAAATAGTGCTAGCTAAGCCATAAACTATGGTTGCAATTCAGTGATTAGGAACCAATTAAGAGTATGGCACTTGAGGCAAAGAATGAAAAAATAAGTGACTATCAAATTTCAATGCATAAAACAACCTCACAGTTCGGCCCATTTGCTTTCCAATCTTAAAGTGAAACTTACCAAAGACAATTAAAAACATTCTGAATGCACCCAGGTATAAATATGTGGGGTCCTGCAAGGTTTGGGACCCCAATTTGTTGTTTGAGGTCTCTGCTTCAGCCTGTGCGTTCAAAGGATGAGACAACGCTTCTCACTTTTCTGTCTCAAGGTTGTTTATTATTTCTTATCTATAAAATTTTCTTCCTGCCCAGCCAAGGTCTGCTCAGCAGGACAGTCAGAGGCACTCTGCCTGCCCCCAGGGCGGTGTTATCTTTATATACAAAAAACTATGTATGACATATTTACAATTATTCTCCAATACCCATCACCTATGTTAGACAGTGAGCTTTTACTCTAAACCAATCCAAAAGTGCCAACATCATCAGTGAAGATGGAGGTAGAGAAGAAGAAGGAGAAAGGCTAGACACACTCAAATCCCTCCATCTTGTCCCCAAAAACCCCTATACAAAAAATCCCAAAGCCTACATTTACACCCTATGATATACTAATTATTACACTATTTAAACTGCTGTGGCTTTTATCTCTTCATGTAAAGGTGGCAATCTGCTCCATGGTTTGTAATCGAACCCACCGGTGTTCTGGGCTGTGTGCCAGGGTCTCTGAGCCCCCTGGCAGGGATCCCGGCAGCTCAGGACTCCCAAAGGGATGTCCCGAGCTCTGACATAAATACACTTGAATGCAATTACCAAAAGAAATTATTGTCTATAAACAAAAGTATGAACAATCACTTAATCTGAGCCATGAAATAAATCTTTCAGGCTGCTTATTGTTGATAGAGTTTTTAGACAGATGTCTGTCTCAAAATAAGATCTTCAGTGCTCAATGTTGGATCCTGATATACTCCAAGCACATAAACATTTGGGCACCAGCTTCCATTAGAAACAAACTTTCCCCATTGATCTGTATGAGTCACTATCGAAATACCTAATAAAGTACAGGAGGTACAGATCACAGCTGCTAGACCCTGCTCTTATATTCCTGGCCCATGGAACATTCCCCACTGCATCCTCGTGATGAGGATATTTGTGGCTGCAGAGACAGTTGATACTCTTCAGATCTCCTGTGGACTCGTGCTCTGAGCTGAGTTCTTATTAGAAGTTCTGATAAGAAATGTCTTGGTTTTGTAGTTCAACATTTCTCTTTTCTTTAGGTGCAGCTCACTGATTAACATTGTGCATTCAACTTAAAACTTTTACTTATACTTTTCTATTCACTCTTTTCCATTTTTGTTGTTATCCTTTCTAACAAATCAATTCAATTTAAATAAGAGCCATAGCTGACAATTTATTTAATTGGTATTGTTTCTCCTCTGTGTTCTTTTTTCCCCTCTCTATTTTCCTCACTCTCTATTTTAAGCTCTGCAACCTCAATTTTTACTACTGTCTCCAATCTGACAATCAGTGGTACTGCTTAAAGCCTTCTGGTTGAAAGAAAAAAAATTAAATAAAATTAGAATCAGCCTCAGGCATATTAGTTGTTCTAATATGGAAACTTCACTTTAAAATCCACACAAGTTATCGTTATCATAAAATATTTCAATGCAGAGAGGAACATTTCCAATTAGAGAAGTTCGTTTTTCTTTAATGACTTTCCAAGATACTACTATAATGAAATATAAGGGGGTTTTTGGCCAGTCTGGGGGGGTTCTGGTTGGTTGGTTTTATGTTGGGGGAGGTATGTGCAGGGAGTTACTATTATTATCTCGTTTTAGGAGTGGAGCAACTAAGACTCTTCAGGAAAGAAGAATTCCTAAAGTCTTGTTTCTTATTTTCCACTTTAGTAGTGTACTCAAATGGCAATAGTCAGCTCTTGAGTTCCAGGTACAGATACAGTATTCTAATGCTCTTTTGGGCTTCAGGCTCAAGTTTGAAGTTCTGCACATCATAGTATTACCTTTACTGGCAAAATCCAGAAGAAAACCTCTATTTGACCTTGCTGACCTGATCAGGATATGTGACTTGAGATTATCCTTAAAACTGTTTTTTTTCTGTATTGTAATTGCACAAACAGCATGTCTTCAAAAACTATATCCTTAAAAATCATCTCTACAATTTCTTTTGTAAGCATGCCCAATTATATCTCTGCATAAACTCTCCCTAGTGTGCACTCACTAACATGTTAATTATTTATTCCAAATCTTAGCTAAAAGTTTTGTTTGGTGCAATGGAGTTTGTCTAATACACATGGACAGTACTATACAGTGGTCTTACATATGTAGATAAGTCAGTAAACTTCCCCTTTTCCCTTTATTGATGTGGGATTATTTCCTCTTATAAATAGCATAAGAATGAAAGTTCTGGTGGAGTGACAGGTTGGAAATGCAATACATATCTGGGTGTATTTCCCTGACCTAAATTGAACAAAATAACACCTTACAACTTCTTAAACAGCTAGCACTTGCTTATAAACTGGCCAATTTCGTCTTTTGATTTTTTTAGAGATTTGTGACACTTTACAGATAGAAGCTAAAATTGTAACTTAAGCTTGAAAAGTTTGCATTTTCTCAAACATTCAACTATAGAGAGATTTTTGAGTATTTGCTCCTTAAATTTCAAGTTTCCCTTTATATCAAAGGAAGTGGAAATACTTTTTTCTACTCCATCACTGAAAAACAAGGAAGATTTTCATGTAAGGATGTGATTCCAGAAGTTATGGCTATACCAGGAAGAAGAAAAAACGTTACCTACTGTGAGGATAAAATCAAGGGAGTAGGAATTAATGGATTTTTCAAATGTAATGGGGGATATTTTGTGAACATGTAATTTAAAACTAAATAGGTACTAAGCATCTGCTAATGACTTTTCAGATTTGAGGCATGCTGGACTTATTTCAAAGAATATTCTAACACTGCTTGAGAGATCAGACAGTACAAAAGGAAAACTGCGTATAGATCCGGTTCTCTGTTCTTATTATATAAAAAAACAAATAAAAAATCTTTAACATGTTTTTGTGGCAGGTTAACCCTGGCTGTGTGCCAGGTGCTCATCAAAGCCTCTCTGTCATTCCCTTTCCTGATCTGAACAATGGAGAGAATAACACAAAAGACTTATGGGTCAGGATAAGCCTGGGGAAAAAATCAGTCACCAATTGCCCTCCTGGTAAAAACAGACCCACTTGGGAAAATTACTTAGTGCCAATCAGATCAGAGTAGAAAAATGAGGAATAAAATAAAACCTTTAAAATCCCTTTCCTTCACCCCACTCTTCTTCCAGATTTTAACTTTGCTCTTTTTGAGCTCTACTTCCCTCCTTTCAGCAGTGCAGGGAGACAGGAAATGATTGTGGTCAGATTATCACATCTCTGCTGTCGCTTCATCCTCATGTGAAGGACTCCTCACACTCTTTCCCTCCTCCACTACTGGGTCTCCCTCACAGGAGTTCTCCATGTACTTTTGGGTCCTTCCTGCAGGTTGCAGTTCTTCATTAACTAAGTCCCTTCTTCATTAAGCATGGGTCCCTTCTATAGGGTGTAGTCCTTTAGGATCATGCTGCTCCAGAGTGGTTTCCCTATAGGGTAACAAGACCTGCATCAAATTTGCTCTAGCATGGACTCCTCACTCCATAAGCCCACAACTCGTGACTTCTTCAGCCCACTTCAGCATGACTTTACAGCATCCTTTGGGCATTCATCTGATGTGATGTGGCTGTTTCTCTAATGAGTTCACACTCCTTTCCCCTTTCTTTCTCAAGCAGAAGTTGTTGCATGTTTTTCACCCTTCTCAGATGTTATCTCAGCTACCAGTTTTTGATGGGCTCAGCCTTGGCCAGTGAAAGGTTCATTTTGGAGTCAGATGGCACTGGCTCCGCCAGATATAAATGAAGCTTCCAGCAACTTTTTACAGTGGCCACCCAGTAGCCTCTCTCTACAACCCCCACTACAAAAACTCAGATATGAAAACCCAAATGATTTCTGAAAAAAATCTGATGTATAAGCAAAAATGAGTGAGTATAGAAGGTTGTTTATTGTGCAAACTATCACTAAGTAATTGTGTTAATTCAGCATTTAAAGCCCATTTCTTTAAACAGGAGAATAGAATTATCTTTTAGGACAGGAACTGTGGATAGTATTTATTGTATCTGTACAATTACATATACATGTGCCTATATGTATGTGTATATATGTAATATAATGAGCAGAAAAATGGAGTTTGTCTTCTACTGAAATACAAGAAATAAATCAAAAAGGATTTGCTAAACACAGTATTTTTCAAATTCTTAGCCTTAGATATTCTAATGAAATATTTCAATAATTTAGTCATTGTCAGCTATCCAGGGTTTGGTAAATGCTGTACACACTTGGTTTTTCTAAATCCATTGTAGACTGATACATTTCTTAAAAAATGAGTGGTGATGGTTGTTTCTGTCACAATCGTGTTTAGTTCCCCGCTTAATAAGAAACTGTCAAATCAAATATAATTTCAAGAAAAACACACCTAAAATCACCCAAGTAAATAAACAGAAACAAAGATGTGTAAGACTGTCCATTCTCATAATCGTGACTAATTCTATGCTATACCCCTTACTGTTATAGTGGCCTCCATTTAGACATCTTGTGTGATGTCATTTGAGTCAATTTCTTTTTTACCCTAAATCTAAAAGTTTTTCGTAGTTTCAAGTGCCTATATTTTAGCTGTTATAATCAAATAACAAGTAGTCATTCTTGTGATAAATAGTTGATTGAGAATGCAAAGCATTTTTTTTTAATTTTAACAGTTTATGACATTATAATCAGGATTTCATTTTATATCATTGTTTCACTTTGCTATGTTATGACTGCATTTGGGAGGTAAGGAGAAATTCTACTGCCTCTTCATGAGAGAAAACGGAAGGTGTGGATCAGAAATTCAGTCAAGCAGGAAAGAATAATTACAAAAACTTGCTTACTCAAATAGAACTCAAATATTTTGTGATATAAATTCTGTGATATAAAGATTAAATCACAGTGTCTGCAGCATTGCGTTATTATATTATTGCATTTTCCGGAAGAAATACCAGGTGAGAGAACTTTGTTCAGCAAGTTGTTTTCTGTGAACTTGGGCTGAATAATTTTGCAATCCTTTTTTCTCTTTCAATATGCTAAGAAAAAACAGCAATTAATAGAAAATACGTAACATTCCTACAGAGTGTTGACATGTAGAAGACTAAGTCAGTTCTGACACTTGGATTTGAAATATATAAATTATTTCAGCTCATATGCTACTGAGAAAAATGAAGCAAGGATTTCTTAATCTAACATCATTACTTTATTAGTAATATGAAAGAAGCAACTCTTAAATTTTCCATTTCATCTGTGTATACCATCGAGATTCATGTAATTCCTTATCATTCCTTGTCTCCCTAAAATATGTCTCTGTAGCTGTATATATATATGATATGCACATTTACCCACTGTTTTTTCTTTTTAGGGTGGTTTGAAGAAGTATGCTTTCTTATTTTCTATGAATCATGGAAACTAACACCAAGTATCATTTTCTATTGTGAGAAAAGTCATGTACAATTAATTGGATCATGGAAGCCTATTGAATGTCAACTGCAGAATAGTTTATTTCCAGCCGTTCTATACCTTTGTCTTATGATTGTTTGATGCTTTCCACTGGAGAAAATTATGATGGACTTCAAAACTCATATCCAGTCAAGAATCTTTTCAAGTTTACAATGATACAGAAACACTCATTGGCGTGAACAGAGATTGAGTATAAACTGAGTGATGACAAGTCTAACAATTAAGGAATATAGATTATTCTTGTAACTTGAGATGTGATCTAGTGAAGTATACACAAATTAGTACAGGTCATCTTTATTAAATTCCCCCCAAGCTCAACAACCTTATTGACACAGGAAACATGTTCAGGAGAAAATGGTAAAGATGTGCCATTAAGGTTAAAAAAACAAACCCAATAGAGAAGACATTAAGAAGTCTTCCCTGAATTGTAAAAAGTAGAAGTATATCTGGAAGTGGGAATATCTGAAGGCTCTTTCCACTAATGCAGAGAAGTGTAAAATAAAAGTGCAAGATAATAAGTTCCTTGAATTGTATTTTAAAAGAAATTTTTTTGAAAAGATATGAAGGTACAATAGCTGAAATACATTTATAATTCATAGCTTTTGTGTTCTATATGTATGTATGAGAAAAAACAAAAAAGTAATACTAATAAAACAAGATTATAAAAAGCAAGGGTAGATGTTTATGTAACAGCATTACAGGAAGAATTCATATAGAAAACTGTAAATATATATGTAGATAGAGAGAGGGAGAAATCATCTTTTCTAGGCTTTAATGCTTTTTTTTTTTTTTCAAGAGTTCCTGGAAAGAATTTTGATAAGCTTTTCCCACTGTAGATGAAGATAATAATTATAGATACAAAAACTATAGATAGTTTGTAAGTTTTTCCTTCCATAGATATTTTTTAATAAAAAAGAGTGTAAATATTTTAATCAGGTTAAAGGGTTGATAAAATAAACAGCTGAATTTAATTTGAGAATGCATAGAAAGACTAATTACAAGGAAATAAAGATATTACTAACATCAACTAAGGTAATTGCTTAGGAGTGAGTCCATATGTTTCAAAAACACAAAAAATACTTTACTCATGTCTGATCCCATATTCTTCAACTTTTCCATTACTCTTTCACTCTTTCTTTTCCTCTGTCTCAAATATTATGTAGAATCTATCTATTACATATAGAGAGATTTAAAACCATTCTAGCTCTTAGTTATCAAAAGTAAATTGAATGGGGAAGTGTCAGCCAGAGATGATTTGTTCTTAGGCCAGTAAGGTTTAATACCTTTATCAGTAGCTTGAGGTGTGTGTGTGTAAAATATTGCTAATAATGTTTTCATATATTTTACAATTGTTCCAGTGGCAAAATGGAACATAAATTCAACAAAAACGCAAAAGCTTGCCATAGGAAAAGAGTAGCATTTGCAATAATTACCCTGTGAGAAGCTGTATAGTAGGAAGTAATGGTGCAGAAATTAATAACTATAAATAACCATTTTTACCTTCTAATGAAGTTGTTGTTTGAGATAAAACTGTCTCAGCTATCTAAGCAGAGATACAGCAGTTCCTGAGCATACTGGTAAGGCAGGTTGGTTTCTCCCCCAAGCGCCACATTCAGTTAAAAAAACTGCATTTGAAATTTTTTAAGCTGAAAATATCAAAGCTGAAAAAAAATTAAAATTATATTTTTTTAAAAAGAGAATTCGCTCAATCTTATTAAATAGAAATTTTAGTAGATTTCATCATTGTTTACAGGCATGTAAATGAGAAGGTTATTTCTGGTAAGGAGCTGATTAATCTATTACACAAGTGCAATTACAGGATGATGCAGATTTTGCACTGAGAGTATATGTTTTACTGCAAGGGCAAGAATAGGACTGATGTAAACATGGGAGTCTGCAATTCAGAAGACCTGAAAATCCTCAAAGAGAAGTGGGAAGGCAGGATTCACAGCTTAGAAAAATACATTTCTTAGATGGGGTTGTGGAGGGTTTCCTGCTGCTGAGGAAGAGGATAAATGTCACTATACTAAGACAGACTGAAGGAAAAGACCCACATTAGTGATAAAGTGGTAAAAGGTGTGAAAGAATACTTGTGTTAATCTGTTCTGTTTGTCCGTTAGAGGTGAGATTTTCCTTTTAAAAAATATTCTTGTTCTAACTTTTTTTTCATGTTTTTCAACTTCTCTTGTTATAATTATTTTAATAATAAGAATGTAGATTTACCTCAAAAAATCAGACTGGTGTGTGATCCTGGGATTATTTGATTTTACTGCAAGTAAAATCATTGATTATTCTATCAAATTTTTTATTCAGGAAATAACATCTATTTTCTGAGGGGCAAAGCAAATCATTCAGAATTTAGAGGATCGAAAGTAGTGAGTTTTATGGATACAACTGGGGAAGTAGCTTCTTGAGCTTTTGCTTCTTCAGGCAAGCATTGAAGTGAACATCTAAATTTGACTTCTAGTTAGATGTCAATATGGAGAAGATGTTATCATCATCTCTGTAAGTCTTAAAGAGCAGTGAGACTCATTTTTCATCTCTCTGATACAGGAATAGGGGTTGCCTTTTTGTCAGTCAATATCTTTTTCAGTTATAGTTTCAGTGTGATGTTTAATTCAGGGATAACTCTATAATTAATTTATTTGCAATAGCTGCATATAGCAAAGGCCTTTAAAGAATCACAAACATAACTTATGTCATGCTCCAGATAAGAGATGGATCTTTTGCACTGAGAAACAGAAAAATCAACACAAAGATGAAGGAATGGCAAGCAGCTGTATAGACAATCTTGTTATTTTTTTTTCCTGGGATATATGTAACTCTCAGATTTCCCATCTAGGGTACTGGTATTTTCAGTATAAAAAATATCACATTTACTCAGCTTTTCACTTGAAAACTACATAGCTTGGCAATGTTTGTGGAACATAATGCACAATGAAAGGAATAGCTTGTAAGCACAAGGCCCCATTGCAGCTTATTAGCAGAGCTGTGTCCTCAGTAGGCTTCAAGGATTTGGAAAGACTGAGTACTGGCAAGCAATGTCTTATTGTTGAATGAACAGCCACTCTAATGAACTCAGAAAGGCTATGCTTAGCACAGTCTCTGGTGTGGCTCACATGGATTGAATTGTAAATGAAACTGGTATAAAACTGCAATGCGTTCATGCAATGGTGTATTATGTAGGTTTAATTTAATTTGACCTGAGAAGAACAATGGAAAAAATCACCCAAAATGTTTTTATTAATAACCACAATGAATTAATTTATTAACACAAAGCAGAAGAGCTTTCTGGAGTCTTAAATTATTATGGTTTCCTTTAAAATATATTGTAAATATTTTCTTTTAAAAAGCAATTTTAGAATTAGATTAATTGAGAATTTACAGGTATTTCAACTACAGCAATTTTGATAATCATAATGTGATTTTGAGGTGGTCTCCAATGAGTCCCTTGAATGACTGAATTTTAGGTTTGATCCCAATACATAAATATCTTTAGTCTGTTATCTCTTACCAATTTCAAGATAGGAATCTAAAGCTGGAAGAAAGTGGGTCTGCTCCTTACCTGGTGCAGGTAAGTTTGTCTTCATGGACTTAGGTTAATTCTTCATGGAGTATTAGAATGAAAGAGTCTTTTCCTTATGCTGTGGAATAATAGCAGAACAAAGTCTGATCTTATAGTAGTCACTGTAGTGACTATATATCTTCTTCCTCTATCCCAGTAGTGAGCAGCAACATTGGAAAAAAAAAAGATGGATCCAGACTAATAATACCTGAGGCTGTGGCTGATGACATCAGCACAATTTTATATTTTTCAGTTAGGAGGTGATCTACACAGTACCAGACCTGCTGGCATTGGATAGGATTCCCCTTCCTGAAAGGGAAAGAGGCTCTTTGCTCATGACCTAACAGTGCTCATTGACAGAGTTTTAAACTGAGCTGGTTGGAGCAGATCAGAACCCCAGGCTTACCTGTGCTAGGAAAAGCCCTCAGCCTGTTGCAATGCAGCACATAAGTCTTGCGGAGATAAGCTGGAGGCTCCTAAGGTAACAGTAGGCAACCAGTGAAACCACATAAACACCAGAGAAATACCACAAAGGAACTAAGGCATGTTCCCTAAGGAGGCGACACATCTGTCAGTGCAGCTGAAGTGCCCTTACACCAATGCACACAGCATGAACAACAGAGGAGAAGCTGGAAGCTACTGTGCTGCTAGTACCTAAATGCCCTTATTAAATAAAATTTGTTGTAATATGCCTATAAAAAACACTGCTTTACTTTTTATCTTATACATGGCATCATTTCTCAATGAAAGCTTTGAGATTTTTAAACAGAGGCACGCAGAAAGAACAGCTTCATAATATCCATTGGACTTCTTATGCATAGAGCTTTCAGGTCAAGAGAAGAACTAGATATGAGACTACAAGATTTCAGTCTGGCTCCTATTGCCATTATTTCTGCCTTATGCAAGAAGTTGGGAAAACTCCTCATACTCATTTCATCATTGTTGGTGAAATGTTGTCACTGATGAAGGATTCAAAATACAAAATAGAGGTATGATGCTATTTTTTCACTTATAGTATTACTTTAAAAACAAAAAAAACCCTTCAATCTTTTTTTCCTTTCACTTGGGAATATTAGTTCAAGGAAACTGCTGAACTACATCAAGTGAGTTGAAGAGCCCAAAAATCAGGTTTTAGAAGTTAACAGTTTGGTATAACAGAAGAGAACTCCTGAATATGACTCAGAGGACATAAGAAACCAATATGTTTTGTTTTTCTTGTTCCTCCTAAGTTGTTCCTGACATCCAATTTCATACACATAGCTGTCAAACTATCTATGAGATGTCAGTTCAGAAACTGGTACAGACATCTCTGAGCTTGCAATGATTTTTGACAAGTATGTAAACTCCATGAGTTGCCTCAAGAAGAATTGTTCTAAGCAACCTCTTTTCCAGGAGATATTTTTCAAAACACCTCCCTGAGGAAATACTTTACACATGGTCTCAATGTCCTGAAATAGCTTGTGAAAGCAGTTGATTTAATGTGGAGACACTTTTATGATGATGGTTAACAATATAACAAGAAGCTATAGAACTATAGAATTTATGCCGCTGTTGACTAAGTAAACCATTTGCTGCATTTGAACCAAAAAAAGCACGGTGGTGTCTTTCAATTAACTAACCTTATTAGGTTAGTTGAAGGACAACACCTGTTCTAACACATGTGGCTTACTATTTTAAGGGCAAGTGCTGATTTGTGAAGGTTGGCAGAAGGACTTTGATGATATTTATCACATTAAATTTCATTTTTAAGTTTTAAATTTCATTTTTTGTTTAAATATATAATTCAAACTTGCTTTTATTTGAAAGTAGACTTATACTTACAAATTATAATTACAAAAGTATATATCTTGTAATTTGCTTTATAACCACCATTGCTCCCTAACAGTTAATGCTCCCTAAATAGAAATTTTGTTAGACATAAGAAAAGGGTTGTTTCATACTAAAATATAGAAAGTAGTAGGAGAAAGAGA
Organism: Sitta europaea; assembly: GCA_013400255.1. Classification (NCBI taxonomy): domain Eukaryota; kingdom Metazoa; phylum Chordata; class Aves; order Passeriformes; family Sittidae; genus Sitta; species Sitta europaea. The sequence goes on from VXBS01000183.1 coordinate 173,712, forward strand.
AAAACTCCAATGTACAGAGAAGGAACTACATTAAGGATGGAACATTAAGGATGTGGAGCTATTTCATTTTGACTGGGTTATTTCAAATTACTCACTGTCTGAGTTAGAATAAGAATTCTAAATTATAATAATTCTCCTTTTAATTTTTTTATTACAATATAAATTGCAGAGCTTTTGATAGGATCTTCTGTTTCTGAGGTGCAATTTCACCATTGGCTTATCCCTACCAGAACGTGTATTGCCTTCAAGGCAAGGGGTTCTACTCTATCCTTGACCACCCTCTTAGTAATTCACTTCACTTCACCATTCTAGTAATTGTGCAACTGTGCCTGAAGAACGTTATGTCATTGATTCTACTAAGAATTCTGAAGAGTAAATAATTAGTTCTTGGTCTGATCAGGAAATTGTTTTAACTGCTATGTGGCCACAGACTTCCTATACCTGACGCAGGGAAGAAGGAGATGGGAGAAGAACGTTATCTCTTTGGTACAGGTACAAATTCAAATCAACCTTCACTGACAACTCTACTTGCAAGCCCTCAATTTAAACAGCTTTAGACTTTTAATTTATATTGGTGTGGATATATATCTATCTATGTATAAATCTGTATATAGAAAAAAATTTCCAAAAATTTCTGAGTATCCATAATAGGTGGTTTCAGTGATTTTTCTTTGGAAAACCATAAGGAGTTCTTATGCTCATCATTATTATGCATCTAATTTATTTTGGATATTTTGTCACAAACAAAATATTTCACAACACCTGAATAATATTATTTTCCTGAAAGATTAGTTCTCTCTTTGACTTAATAAAAGATAAGAAACTAGGGAATTGTAGCCCAAACTCCACAGGATTCCTTACTTGAGGAATACTTATATTGGGATTTTCAAGGCTAAAATAAAGCTCTGAAGACTCAATTTTTTTTCTTGCTGTCAGGTAAAAATTAGTTTTGGATCAGCTAATTGAAGTTGTGACTTTAATTTGTAGAATGGTAAAAAATATTTTTTAAAAAAGAATTTGTTTTATACAAAGTCTATCACATTGAATTTATCTAGAGCTTTTTTTTTCATAAGTGTTGAACTTCTCATCTTGCACTACTCTTTATATTGTGAATTTCTTTCTTACATCTTCTAATTTCATCTGAAATCTTTGCTGACACCAGTTAATCTTTCTTGTGATTTCCATTTTGAAACTTCTTTATATAGTCTTTCTATTTGTATCAACGCAGCTGAGTAATACTATTTTTTTTTTTCAGTGAAGGCCACTGAATTTGCTTTGGTTCACTGGTAAAATGGAACCGAGTTAATTTGTATGTGCTTGGACCTGCCTGAAATGGCTGAGAAATAACTACAGCGTATGCACATAACTACAAGAAAAACTGACTAGAGGCATGCAATTTTCCCCACAAAATTACAACAATGTAAAACTGGTTTTCAATAGTTTTTAATTTTAAAAAATATCTTGAATATATAACTCTTGGAAATAGGCTGTTCTAGCTAAAATACAGATTCCAATATTTTCATTGAAAGTACTATAAATCCAACAGAAAAATAATAGAAAAATAGTTGTTTTTCTTATCACCTTATGTCCAATGAGACATCTCCAAGTAGAATACTAACAGTGACAAGTGAAGAGATTTTTCACAATTTTAAGATAGATAATGTGTAAGATTCTGCTTCTTTGCCAATTAAAAAGCTGTCATTATTATTTCTGTCTCTTTTAGATAAGTGAAGGATGATTTATTTCAAGTTTTTCACGGTTTATTTCACATACAAACTATACTATATTAGCTATTTTAAAATGAGGTAAGCAAATCAAAGGTAGACACTAATAAGAATAGTCACAGATTTGTAATAAGTTAATTTACTTTTTTGTGGGGTTTTTTCCCTTCCTTGACTTTTATCCTCCTGCTCTTTTTGCCATGAAGGTGATATTACTCATACATTTTTTGACCCATAAAAGAAAGGATGAAAGGTATTTCTTTTGTAGGAAAAAGTAGGCTGTATAAATTTTAGTAAAGCGTAATTTATTCTGGTAATCTAATACGTATAGAAATAGATTTAATTAGCCAAGGTAACTTTTCTGACACTTCTGTGTGAGTAAAAAACCAAAGATATTTAGTTTACAAAAGATCAGCATTGTCCAGATGGTTAAAAACATAACACTTTGCACTTTTAAAATACGGCAGAACAAATACATCTTTATGTTGTATAATATTGCAAATTTTTTTTATATTGCTTGTATATTCCTTGTAGCAAAGTTGGCTAACTGCTTGTGCTAACGGGAAAGAGTCCAATCACATCGCCCTTCTAAGTTGTTCTACTGTTTCCTGTAGCTAGAGTTTCCGTGTTCTCTTTTGTAAGAAACTGCTATTTTTGCTGGTTTGGTTTGGTTTTGCTTTGCTTTTCTTTGCTTTGTTTTGCTTTTGTTTTGTTTCTTGTCTGTATGGAGGAAAAAGGTGCTACCACCTGGACTGACAAAGAATGACACTGTGGCAAATGTCAGCTATCCATGATGAACCTTTAGGGACTTTAGTCCAGTAATGTCCTAACCCCCCCTTTAAAGCAAAGCAGAGGCTATGATTGATTTCTTTCTCATCCTTACAAGACCCACTCTTTTTTCAGTCTAAATACATCTTAATGCTTTTGTGTTCCCCTCAGGCTGTGCAACACACTTAAAATGTATGGCAAAAAACTACAGTATTCAGCAGCTCGAATTCTAATTCTAGCTTTATTCTGTGTATACAGAGCTAAAAGCAAGGAGGAAAAAAAAAATCTGACATTTCCTGTTTGTTTAATTTATTTATTTAGTTTCAACTACATTTTGTAGAATGTAAGATGTGGATTACCCAGAAGGAAAAAAAAAAAGAAAAAAAGCAAAGCAGCCACACAGATTCAATCTCACCCCTTATTAACTTTTCTACTTTCCTGGCAGAAATTGTTTCTGTCAATACTTTAATTTCAACTGAGCTGAATAACAAAAAATATTATGGTTTTTGGCAGCATGGTAACTGCAGATCAAATTTGTTTTATAAATGTTATGCTCTATAGATTCTTTCATCTGAAGTTCTTAGGTCATGATAAAAAAACTAATTCTTTTCAGGTTTTATGTTTCTAGGCTAACAGTGTTGAGATATACTAGTACTCATGAACTTATAGGCAAAAGTGTGAAGAGAACAAATATGCTACTGTGTAACTCCTTTAGGCATTGCTTTTGACATTAATACAGCAGGACAGAGTTTCTCTCTGTTTTGTACAGCAGAAAGAAAGGAAAGGTTGATGTTGATGATTATGTTTATCCTTGTATATGAAAAATATCTAAACGTTGAAAGCAGCTTTCTGATCTTTTAAAACATTAACAATCATGTACATCTAGTTACCTTTTAACCACACTGAGACCAATACAAAGAGAGGCAGGGAAGACAAGTCAGGGAAAAAACCAAGAAACCAGACACTGTTATGAAACTTGACTGGCACACCTGCAGTCAAAGAGAGAGTGCAACCCCTACTTCATGAAAAGAAAAAAAAATAATCTTAGAGGACAAGGATTCTGCTTTTAGCAGACTTCAGTCAGGACAGAATCAGTGATGGATGCCTAACAGACACTGACACTTGCATCACTAGTCTAGTGCTCGCAGTGAAGGAAGGCGGCAGTGCTTCTCCTTCCCCATGTTTGCATGGCAAATGGGCTGTGCCAATTTAGTGCCAGGGAAAACACTGGATGATGGAGAAACATTAAAACACAGCCTCTTCTTTGTGGTATCCTGTAATGGTGTTCCTAAATGTTCCCAAGTGAAATAAAGTAGTTGGAAAACTTATTTAATTCCTATATTCCTCAGAAGATGGGAACTTCGATTAGACTGAAGATTCTTGGCCTGCAGAAACTGGAGTGTTTGCTGGATAGTCTATCTAACACTTCCACTGAGCGCTGCAGTTAGAGGTTTTTTGGGGGGGAAGGGGGTGGGGTTTTTTTGTTTGTGGTGGTTACAAGGAATTTTCTGTCTTTCAGGTCACTGTTGTATAGCTCTCTAAACAATCTTGTGCAGTCTATACTTACTTTAACCAATAACTAAGGATTGAAGATTATTTAATCTTTAATTTAAGGATTATTTAACTTGTTTTGCATAATACAGGCATTTTGAGGTAGTCTGGAAATAGAATCCAAGAGCAAGAGCTTAGCCACCTTTATTTTCAAACAGAAGATGGCTGTACAGCACATTGCAGCCGTTTACTGAGATAGCTCATAAAGAAGCTAGCCTTCATACTTGGAAGACCATGCAGTCCTTTTTTTTTAGAGATACTTCAGATATCTGAACATTGTAAAATCCCCCAACTTCCTCTTCGATATGGGACAACTGCTTCTCTCTCCACATCAAATTTTGACACCTGAGATCACTTATAAGCCTTCAGCAAGTTTTATCAAATGTACAAATCCTCCTGTAGTAGTGAACTTTGAGTAAACGTCTACTTGGAAGTTTGATTTTTTTTTTTTTTTAATGAGGTGGATGGATTTTCTTCTCTTGGTGTTGTCAAGAGTTCAAAACAACTTTGATTTTCAATTGATATTCTATTACAGCTGTTGAGATATTATCGTTTTTGTACATCATCTGTATTTTAGTCAGCTGGTACAGTAGTTGCAGGTATCTGTCTTTCATTAAAGGGGGTTATCTTTCAAATATTCCTTTATGAGATGTACATTTGCACTGAAATAAGTAACAGATATTTAAGCACTGAGCTACATGACTCAAGAGATTGGAAGCCCTCAGAGATTCTTAATAAAGAATTTTTTTTCTTTTAGATTTGAATGCATCTTAACTTGATTAAAGTTTCTCAGAATCCTTCAGAAAGACTAATCAAAGGATATATGTCTCTGTCCAAGTAGATGGCTTCAGTGATCTATCTTACTATTAATTTTTTCAGTGTTTAGAAGCACTACTAAAGGTAAACTAGAACAGTCCTCATCATGGAAATAATCTGTTTGCTGTTTCTTAGTGATTTATATTTCCCATACAGCTTCAACAAGCACAGATAAGATCATAAAATTAGAAAAAAAAAATCATGTTATTTAACTTTTGATCAAGTGACTGGGAAGAATTAATCTACAATATAGTCACTACCTGGATGTAACACAGGCCAAAATTAAAATTCTACTTATCTAATGCTTGTGCACATAGACAACTTAATAAAATATACGTGAAGTGCTACTAAACCAAAATGACAGTGTGTTGAATTTGTTGTGTAGTTGTTTATTTGAGGCAGAATATCAGTGGTAGAAGATTCAGGTACTTTCCTTTTTACTTCAGAATATATATAACTTAAATGTGATTACATAAAAAAGTTCACTCTCCTGATTGGAAAAAAAACCTTCCAGTTATCTCCTGAGGGGAGATGTAGCTATATGATTAGTACCCATAACCCAAATAAAAGTGCATTCAGAAGTGCACACACATTTCACTTAAATCATGTTTTGCCTTAATGGAGCAAGTTTATGTAATTCTTAGAGCTTGAACTTAACTGGTTCTGAGCAATGCAGTTTCTCAGTCAGGACTGTTGGATCAGAATCTAAAAGGCACGTTCCTGGAGCTGTTCTACCTTTAACCTAAACTGGGTGTTTGTGTTCTGAACCACAGCAATACTGCACTCATCCTATTCCTTATTACAGCTGTGTTTTTACAGCTTGCATTTCTGAAAAGAGATAGCTTTACAAATTAGATCTTTCTTTATCTCATCCACAATAAAGCCAGAACAATGGTTTATATATAAATAAATAAATAAGATTTTTTACTTATTCAAGTAAGGAAATAAACAATAGCTATTACTTTTACATTATGAAGGTCAAGGAGAACATGCAGGTATTTTCTGTTTTCCCTCAGTCTGCTACAGTATGTTACAGACACAATAAGAGTAGGATAACTAAATAAATAATAATAATAATAATAATCAATAAACAAAAAAAGAGCTATCAGTTGCAACATTACTAATTAAAAATCAAGTTATACAAAAACTTATTTGTCATTATTTTCAGAAACAATGTAATCACTTAAAATAGACTGCCATGAAACAAAGCTTGCAAGATGCTACAGTGAAACAGAAATTGTCGCCATCAAAGAGGTGATAATAGGTTCTGAAAATGTAAGTCCTTCTTTTTTATGAGATTACTGAAATGCTGTATAAACTTCATTTATCATCTGACTATTATATTTTAACTATTGACATGATATTCCAGGTCAAGGAAAATTCTGTATTTGGACAGATAAGACCAGCTGAGCTTTCTAAATAGATGAAACCTGTTAGTAGCCTTGAACGTATTAGCACAATTTGATTCTGATTTGCCAATACAATTAGAGTGTGATGTCTTCTCCCTATGGAGTGAGAGCAGTCATATACTGCATTATGCTCACAGGAGAGTAAAAAACCAATTACCTTTGCTTCAAGGACACTAAGCAAAGCAGAAAGCCACTATGCAGAATTGAATAGCAGCATAACCATTATCTTCAGAGTGTGCAAGTTTCATTGGTGCTTGTATGGATTAAAATTTCACATTTCTGACAGATCTTCCTCTCATATCTTTTCACCACACTTGGTTTTCCATTTTTAGCTATCAAGAAAATGCAGAGGTGGGCTCTTCTGTTATCTTCCCACACTTGTTATCAAGCTCAGAAATTCGTCATTAGTTGATTATTCAGATGGCTTGTCAAGATTAGTTTTATCATTCAAACACCAAAAACCTTCCAATTTTTGAGAGCTGGAACACATGCAAAAGGTTTACTGGGAATGATAATGCACAGGTGAGCCAAATAATCTCCTAAATTCTAGTGAAAGTGTGGTTAAAGTCTGAAAAGATTGTTCATATGACTGACATTTCCAAATTAGTACAACAGGATAATCACTAACAAATATTTTTTATCTATATGCAGGTTAATAGTTATTGAATGAAGTTGCACTTGAGGGCACTATTCTGTTCTTGGGAATGCTGTCTCTCTAGTTTCTTGATTCATTTTTGTCCAGATTTGAGGCAGGGCTCAGGTATTTTTTAGCAATTTTAAACCATTCTAAGGCCTACAGGTAGTCTAGAGGAGAGTTAGCTTTTTGCACAGCCTCTAAACTGGAGCAGGTAAAAGTATTGCTACAAGCTGTCTGCATCAGTACTAAACAAGAAAATTTTATTCCAGTGAACTAATTTGTGTAAAAGATAATTTCGCATTCAAATAACAATTTTCTTGTGTAGGTCTGTTTTAAAGATCTCTGTGAGAGTTGAACAACAGACCTGTAATTGCATGTTTGGAATATATGTCAACAAAAATTAAAGTTGAAGGCAATTTTAAAATATCCCCCATTGCCTAAAAGCAGTTTTTTTCTACTGTGTATACTGGGAAAGAAAAGGCACAGTAACTGTTTTCATGCTGTAAATAACTCCAAGACAGAAATAGCATATTATGCAATAGTCAAACACCGAATTTAACTGATTTTACATGGTGAAAAATAGAATAGTATATAGAAATACCTGATTCATCTAGCTAGTAGTTTAATACACAATATTCTGAAACATTATATTGTTAACAATATAAGGAATGTGTCTCTTTTTTCTTAAATTTTGTATCCTCTAAGACTGATTTGGTACAAAATTACTAGTTGTGTGTAGGAGACATGAGAACACATCTCAAGTAAGAATTTCAGGCTTGTTAATATTCTGTACACTATTTTCATTTTTAGCTACTGGCATCAATATTTCTGTTTTCTTTTTTTAGAATTTTTTCAATACAATGTTAATTTTATTTCATCTAGAATATTAATTTACCTCCTCTGTCTGTTAATGACAGTTATCCTCTGATTTCACCTTCTTGAAAATAGATATTTTGATTCCTTCTACACATTGGAGAGAAACAAACCATCTAAAAGGACTAACTATTCTATCAGAAATTTCCATACTTGAAAGAAATGGTGTCAGCCTAGTAACTTAATTTTAAGTGTCTTTCATATGTACATCATGGTGATTTGGTATAGGATATAATTAATAGCATACAATATTGCATGTAAAATACAGTCTAAATGTCTGTTTATGCAGTTTTGGAGCATGACGCTGTAAATCCAACTTTAGGTATCTATGTTGATTTTGATGTACAATAACATTACTTATGTGAATTCCAAAAAAGAAAAGAGTGCTTTAATTATCATCACAGTAAGAAACTTAGATATCTTTTGAAATGTACTTTCTCCATAAACTCCTTTCTCTTGAAATTTTGGGGAGTAAGAAATATTCTTAATGATACCTTATAGTATGAAATAAATGTTTAGCTGATTTTTTGCCTAGAATAAAAACTGTTACACAAAGCTGAATATCAGGAGTCAATTGCTTTAACTCTCTACAGTTATCCAGTTTAAGTCAGATTAACATTGTCTTGGTTGGAGTTTTCCTTCAAGTTTGCAAAATTTCAAGTACTATAAACAGAACTTAAGCATTGCAATGAGTATGCACAGAAATTAATAATATTTTTTACTATACAGCTAAAAATTTAAGTATCCATGCCATGGAAAGTTTAACATTTCTGCAAAAATTAATCTTAAATATAGATTTCCAATATCTTGCAGTTATCAGAGCATATGTTGCTACTTAAAGCTTGCACAGTTTTTATATAGTACAGAAAGTTAACAGCTTGCTAAAGCAATTTTTAAATTCAGACTTAAGCTTTGCTAATTCCTGAGAACAGTGTGTGAAAACTCATACTTTTACAATGCTAAAGTAGTTGTATTTTCACAACTTCATTAATTGCAACAATTTATCTAATCCAGACTAATTGCACTTGATATAAAGCTATTTCCTACTGTTAGAGATACTTTCATTTTCTCCTGCCTTGATAAATAGTGTTATTTTTCATTATTTTACTTATTTCTCTCTGGTTTTACTGTGCACATTTTGTCAAAAATTTATTTTACCAGTCTCTTGACATATACCTGGTCTCAAATAGTTACATTGTATCAGAATATTTCCAGAATAATATGTAAAATTTCTGCCTTGGGGACTCATAACAAACTGCTTCAATCTAATTAACCCTGATGGTGGCAAGTATGTGTTTTTGGGAGCTAGGCAGCCTAAGATGTATTGGAGTAGTTGGAAATTTATTTCCATGTTTGCACTCTTAAAGAAACTGTATTGTTGCAGTGGTTGCAGGTGGCTCCTCTACAGTATTCATTTTGGTTTGATTATCTCTGTTAATAGAGGTATTTCCACTTACAAATTCCATGGTTATGAAGGACTACTTTTATTTTGGACAAGCTCTTTTATAGTCATGTTAATTTAAATACTGAGTGTACTGCATTTCTTAATATGACCAGCTCCGCTGTGAAATTTTTTCCTTAAATAAGAGGCTTTCTCCTGCTTTTTAGCATGACTTATCAAATGTTAAAAATAAGCATAAGCAGAGCAATAAAAAAATACAAATAGAATATTTTATTAGGGGTAACTCCCTAGAGTATAGTAGGATTGTAAGCTTTTTTGAGCCTACATGTCCTTGCTGTAAACATGGACAAAGAATATGAGGGAAGTGAGAATAGTTCTGGCTTCTGTTGCTCAAGCTGCAAATGAACAAAATCATTATTTTATAAATATCTAAAGGTCTTTTGAGTGAGTTGAGGCCACTATTGGAATCAATTTTCTGTATTGGAATATATGTATTACTTACAGTACCTTAATATTCCCAAGAATTTCCAGTCTCCTAAATGCTGTCAGAATTCTGATCCTCAAAGGGTTGCTACTTTAATTTAACTTTAAACCTCATTTCAGTCTTCTCTTTAGAAAGTCCACTTACAGGAAGAATTGAGATGTTCTGGTGACAAGGGTCGTCTACCTTAACATTTCACTGGATAAACAAGGTTCCAATGGAGTACAAGCAAGTGACATTTCATTTTACATATGTATTTCATCACTTACATGTGTATTGTTAAATAATTTGGACATTTTCCAGACATGTCAGTTTTATAACATCAAATTCAGAAATAGGTATATGACATCATATAGGTATATTCTATATAGATATAAGTAGATTCTTTAGGTAAATAAAGTTTAAACAGTTGTTCTCTATTTTTTAATTTCAGCTGTTATTGAAATCACCACAACTACCAAAAAACAAACAAAAAAACCCAACACAACCCTATAATCCCTTATAATATTTGTGAAGTAAGAGCTTGTTTTTCTTCACTGATCACAGCCAGAATGATTGACCACTGGTCCCAATAAAATGGCAGAACCTCTTTCCACTGGGACAACAAGCTTGTCACTGTCTGAGTATCTCTGGACCAAACTAAAGTTCATATATACCCTGTACTGAAGAATTGCTCTGGCACAGAGGAGTCTTACATGCTTTCTGGCTTATACAGGCCAATACTTCAACCCTGTAAATATATGTCACTACTTTTAGTTCCTATCTATTCATTCTCAATGACACTGGAGATCTTGGTTCAAGGGAGGTTGAGATTTTACAGCTGGAAGAGTTGTTAGAGGTTTTTTTCATTTTTTATGTGAAACAACAGACAAAAAAAAAAATGTAAGGACTTCCCAGGCATCTCAGACTGCAGTCATAATGAAAAGTTTTATGATAAACAAATTATCAAGCTTTCATGGTAGATCCAGCTTTAGGCGTTACACTGGTCCAGAGGTGTGTGTTTCTCTAAAGAATCTGTGGAATTTACATTCAGCAGTTGAGGTGAAGGGCCACTGCTGGTCCACCTTTTCAACACAGATTATTGAAATATTGACTTTTCCAAACCTGCAGTAACCCGAGAAGAAATCAGCCATTCCCTTGGCTCTGAGAAGAGGTGGCACTGGCTCTCAAACAACAGGCACCCTATCAGCTGCTATTTGCTTTGACTCTCTAGAGGTAATCCATATCAGACAGCTACAGATCAGGAAGCCCACATCCAAAATGTCTTCCTTTGGTATTTACACATTCTCAAAGTCAAACTTGTGCGGAAACAAAGATCTTATCAACACAGCTCATACAACAGAACATCTAAAACTGCTGACCTTTTGTTCCTTCTGCTTCAGGTTCTGTAGGAAAGAGCCATTGTTGCTCATTTGGATCAACTGCATGACCCCGTTAGCTTATTGCCTTTTGACTTCTAGTAAGCACTTACGCCCTTTGGTTTGAAAAAATCTGACAGGGAAATGGCTGAAACAGAGCTTCAGTGCACCTCTGCTAGTGATGCCTTTCTGGCCCTTCAGGGGCTTAATATTGCAGCTGGTAGATGATATTATAGTGAGATTTGTCATCTAAGATGTACCTCGATAAGAGGTGTATCACCTATAAGCAGACAAAGCTGTTACATTTCTTTTCAAAGCTATCCTCTCTTTTCAATGATTCTGTGTACTGTATAAGCCTCCAGGTTGGAGTCCTTTCTATCTGCTTGTCATTTCCTACTGAAACCCTGAAATCTCAAAATTTTAAAATTGTGAAGACTGTCCCCCTGAGTGGAATAAAGTAAAATCAGTCTTTCTATTAGGTACTTATTTTCATCTTCAAAAATTTTCAAATAAATGGGAGAAAATGCAGACCCATATGCAGAGAAACATAACTTTCCAGCAGTGAAAAAGCCTTTATAAAGAAACTGCTTTTTAACTCCTTCCTGGGCTCAACAACCTGTTCAAATGCACAAATTATTTGATAACTCCCCCTGAAAACATGGTTTGGTATTAGAAGTCAGTGGAAAGTCTTCTCTGGCTCATAAACTATTTTATGGCAAGTACTGTGAATCCTGTGATTTTACTAAGAGTGCTGCTTGTTTGGTGATTTGTTTTTCATATTTTGTACATTAGCAAGAGGCTGAAAATCTCCAGCTGCCAGTGAAGAGCAGTCCGTTAGACTGAGTTGATCTCAAGCATTGTTACTCAATGTACTACTCTAGCTGTACTCTGGACATCCCTCCAGCCCTAAATCCAGGCACAGAAAGCAGTGAGCATGCTGACTGTAAAGACAGTGTTGCAACTCTAGTGCAGACCAGCACTAGGCAGAAGGTTCATGTCCTGTATTTATGCTTAATCCATGCTGTCACTGTGAAGCAGTAGAAAATGTATGAATCAATCCATCATTGCTTAGGCAGCAACCTGCATCCTCTCTCACTGTAAGTTCCAGGGGGAAGGGTGGCAGAAGTGCTATTTAATTTGCTAGACAGGGAGGACTGTATAGATTAATGAAACTGTTTTTCCTGGCAAGCTGAATAGTGTTTCCTATCTGTATTATTCAAACTGATCAGTAGCACTTCAACAGATAATCATAACTCTCTTGTGGGAAAGAGGCACCACATACTGGACAGACAAAATCATCACTGGAATAGCTATTCCTCTTCTTGCTGGCAATAACATCAACATTTAATTTGATGTATTTGCAAATACTCAATTTAAGCACTGGGAGCATTTTACATATTTGGTGTGCTTGTGCAGAAAAAGTAGGGAAATGCTACCTCCACTTCAACTAGAACTCATACTTCCCGTGATCTCTAAGAAACATGTCAATATAGTCAGCTGCCCCTTGTGAAAACCAGTGGACTCCATGTATGAATATGACTTCATATTCAGTCAAAACCAGTTCTGACACATACTGCAGGGTCCTGCAAGAAACTGAAGAACAGTGACAGCTGTATTAAATGGCTAAATAGTATTTTCCTGTGTCTTGAAATAAATGTGTAACCATCCCAGCAGAATCTCAAAGCATTCAGACATCAAAAATATTGATTCTTCATTAACCGTCCTGAAAGTTATAGTTTTCTTCAATGCAGTTCTCTGTAAAAATTAATCCTAAATAGAGAGTTGAGTGGGTGTATCAAACAACCCAAAGCTTACTTTAACAAATTTGAAATTACCTGAATTTTTCTGCACTGCAAGAAAAATAAAATTTTCTCAGGTCATAAGACAATGAAATTTGAATGCAAATAAGTTGTAAAATCATGGGTTTGTTTTCTTAGTGAAGGATTTCTGTGAATAGAAAAAGAGGAAAAAATTATCTTGAAAAGGAAATACCCATAGTTTGAAATTTTGTTGTAAGTATTATTTTTATTCTTGCTGACAGTTCAAAGAATGGGTTTTTTTTGAGTACAGAAACATATAAATAACAGGCAGAATTTGTGGCTGGTTTTATATACGTAGAGAGATATAAAAGTAAGCACACATTTATTTTGTCAATCATGTGCCTGTTGTACTGCAGATGTAGACAGATTCCTCATAATTTTTTACAGTTACAAATCCACATATTTAAATCCTTGTGTTAATACTTGATGTTCTGTATAGTAATAATTTACATTGGTTATATTATATATTAATAATTGCATACTTTGCAATATATTTGTCGCTTTTTCAGATAGTGGAACTCAGAAATAAATAAGTTTATCCTAGATATAGGTACCTTTTCTGCCACTACAAAAATAGTCAGGATGATGATGCTACTGACACTTAGAGGGGCAGAAGAGAGAGGAAAGATTTTCAAAGAAAGAGTGTTTGGGGTTTTTTTTTAAACTTGGTTGGTTGTTTTTTGTGTTTAATTTTAGATTTTAATGTAGTTGATAAACAGGGTGAATTTACTGTCAAGTATTAGCAAATCACCTGCAAATACATTAATTTCTCGAGAGGACAAACTTGCACAGTTGGCAAGTGAATAAAATTCTCACTTAACTGAGATTTATTTTGAGCTTTGCTTTCTATTTGGATTTTTGTTGTTAGACAGCTTTGATTTCTAAAAATAAAATAATGAAATACAGCCAGTGATGACACAACCTTTTTTTACTTCAGAGTAACTTTAGTTGATAATTGAGAATTTTTTTGCATTGGTAATTAAAAGAGAAGTTTTTTCTTCAGTGTATGCTTTGAAAATCCATTTTTCCTGCTTTAAGAGATTCCAGAAATTTTTATTTAACTCATTGTCACAATCCAGAAGTAAGTGCAATGTTGATTATAAATTCTCTTCTGAATGAACAAAGACACCAGTCTGCCCGTCAGGGAATCTTAGGTTTTATTTTATGATTGTCTTAACTCTGGCAACTAGCACCCTATTTAATTGTGGAGTTGTTGGCCAACAAGCTCTCTCTCAGCTTCTAGAGCAAACTTTAACAAGCTTCCAACTCTTGCAACAAAGTTCAGGCTTGGAGTAAGAGGGAGAATGTGATAACCTCACTTGCCAGGATAAAACAGAAAAGGAGAGAATAATGAAAAAGCAAGAAAGAGGAAAAGATCACCAGTACTTAGATCCTTCCTGTCACCTTACGTCATGGTTTCAATTTGAAACCAGGCAGAAACACCAATTTCTGTTCTGGTTTGATTTTTTTGCCAATTTCAAAGTTCCCAATCAAGAGCAAAGCAGGCATAAGCTTAAAAGTAATAAGACTTTATCAACTAACACTAAAAGAAAGAAAAACAACAAGAATGAGGATGGAACCTTCAAAACACTCTTCCTCTCTCCCCACACCTTCTTTTCTCTTAACCAACAATGCAAAGAAGACAACACTCAGAAATCTCAGTCAGTTTTCCCCCTCTAAAACAGGTTGGGTTTTTTTTCAGTTCGTTTAGGGAGGGAAGTGCCTCTCATTCGCTGTGGTCAATTTCCCCACAAGAAAACAGTTCTCTCGTGGATCCATTCTACATGAACAGCAACCTCCTGGATCCTTTTGCATTCATGAAACTCCTCCCATGTTCACAGTTGTGTCTCTGGGCCACATCAATGTATGGGGTCTTATTTTAAAGATAAACATGTTCAAAACAAAGGTTCGCGTTGTCTTTGGGATCACCTTCACCTCCAAAGAACAGAGATTCACTTCTTCTTCGAGGGCAAAGAGTCTTTATCACTTCATCTCTCTGTTCANCGGAAAAGTTGGACAGATTCCCAAAATTCCTTTTCCACCCCTTGGTCTCATCAGGTGCTCTGGCCTCCCTCATCGTGCCTCCCCCCCTCTCTCACCAGGCACAGCCAAGGCAGGGTTCAGCTCTGTCCAGCAGCAGAGCAAATTCCATGCTGGCAGATGTTCCCAAATCAGCTGAGCCTGCCTGGCCCCCGTGGCCTCCCCCTGCCCCCACTCAGCCCAGGACAGAGAGGGCAGAGGTGTGTGCTCTGACAGCCGGGAGCAGAGAGACCTGCCCGGGCTGCTGGCAACGGGAATAAGGACTAGAAAATGCTTTCCCATTGGAACAATAAAATGCCAATCTCAAACCCAGCCAGATCACTTCCCTGGGCTGGTCAAACCAGGACACCTCAGGATCTGGGATTAACAAAAAAGAGAGAGCACATGTAACCTACCAACTTCCTTTTCTAGTTTTCCTGGTACATACCTCTTACATAAAATAAATTTTTCATGCCATTCACACCATATTTTTCTTGCATGCAGTCAGCCTTTTGGAGCACTCCAGGAAATGAGTTGTGTGGAGTGAAGCCCCTGTGAGACCCTGAAGCCCCTTTTAGTGAGGACCTCAGGACTCAATCCTTCTCGAGGCACAGGCACACTGAACATGTTTCTCAGGGCAGACTTTCAAGCCCAGGAAATTAAACAGGGAGTTGGCTCAGAACAACACTGCCCCATTTCCACTGCCTTCTTCCAATCACAACCTTTCTGTCACAACAGTCAGAATGTTTGAGACAAAATTTACTTACATGCTTATTCCTGGTCCTTCATGTTCCTTCAATTTTCTTTTCCACAATGATTGTTCTGGACATTGTCCCATTGCAGAGTACTCTAGTACTTTGCCTGTAGCTATAGTTTAGTGTTGATATTTATAATTTATTCAAGGGTGTCCTCCTTTCCCTTTCTCTCTTTCTCCTCCCTCTTCTTCCTTTTCTGACAAGTTTCACAACAAATGAGAAAGTTTGCTATTAATTGCCTATGACAATGAATCCCTTTACATTATTCATCTTTTCCTCTGCTCTACAGAAAGTCAGACAGTAAATAGAAATATGAGTAAAGTAAATAGAAAATATAAATAAAATAATTAAATATAAATTTAAAAAATATATAAATAAAGTAAATAGAGATATGAGTCCCCTTTGTTTTAAGCATGGGTAAAGTGTTTTAAAAAGGGCTGTGTAACTTACTTCCTATAAGTCTTTTTCTATCATAGGTTTTATGCTGATTTTTTTTTTTGGCGGGGGTTGTTTTGATTTGTTTGTTTTTGTTTGATGTATATAAGTAACAGTATTCCCACTATACTGGTAAACAGAAAAAAAAATACCTTCAACTAGTGAAATTAGGGTTTCCTAACCGAGCCATGGCAAATATAACAAATTATATTTTTCTCCAATTCTAATCTTTATTCACTTGCCTGATGCATTCAGTTTGGTTGAACAAAATGATGCCATGTCATTGTCAAATACAGCTTTTAATATTCCGATAAGTTTAATTTGGACCCGATAACCAGCTTATCTTTAACATAAATCACTATCCCTTTGAGACAAATACTTACGACCTGGAAAGGTGTCCTTTTACTATTTATATCAATGTAAATGTAAACCTTATTAATAAATGAATTAATAAACTTCTCCCTACCCAGAAATTTTTATTTAGCCAGTTTGACTATGAAAGTGCTGTATAAGCATCATGTCTTGATAAGAAACCAGTATTTAAAACAATGGCTTGCAAATATGCAGGAGTTCAATTACCCTTAGGCCTTTCCCTATTTGAAACCTGCAGATGAATTCTCAGAAATTTACTTTGAGTACTGTGAGATCCCTAATAGTTTCCTTTGTTTCCTTAATTTACAGTAGGGCAGTTTTGTAAGTGACAAGTTCACCTGATCAGCCTGTCACTAGGAAGCTCTTTTAATTCAGAGTTCAAAATGTTCTAAATACAGAAGTTCTTTGAGTCTTTGAAAATATATAATTTACATAGCATACTGCATATTCAAAGCACTGTGTAGGCATCACAACTTCAGCATTCTCTGTCCCAGAAACAGCAATGAGGAAATGTTATGCATATTTTACAGCAATAAAAACTTGAGGCCGAAGGGTGAAAAAAGCTCAGCCAAAACCATGAGATGAGTAACTGGTAGTTGCAATTAGGAACCAGGCACAGCCAATTTTGTCTTTTAATTCACTTCTCCAAATTCTGCTGCTTCTCAAGGATGCAGCTCCTTGACTAGGATTCTAGGTAACTTTGTGACTGTTTGCTTTCAGGATGTTGAAAACAAAACAGAAGGCAGGAAAATAGAGCTGCAATTAGCTGTGAAAGGCAGCCAATAGGGCTTTGTAAATCCTGTGAAGGTTCTGATAATTAAGGGCTTGTCAACACTGATTCTTTACTGTCTGAATGAGGTATCTATTATTCAGAATAATAAAGCAAAAAGAAAAAAGTAACTTCCTGTATTGTCCTTAGATGTAGTCAGTCTAAAGAAAGCTTTAAGAGAAAAATAAACTGGTAAAACTTTGAAGAACTTAATCTAATTATGATTCATTAGTGTGTTGTTGAGTGAGGGATGATTTTAAAATGTCATTCTCCCTTCATCATTTCTTACAAAATATGGAAAGGCATTAGTTCTCTTTTTTAGTAGTTGTTTCACTAGCTCTCGATCACTTGTAAATTGATGATTTGCAAATTACCGAAGGAAAACACAGTTGTTTCAAAAGTTCTGTAAAAGTGAATATTTTCTGAATAGTGGTTCCTTAGCAGAAGACCAGAGAGCTAAGGAAATAGGTTTCCTACCATGATAATATTGTAGAATTGGTTTTGCATAAAGAATTGTGGAGGAATAGATATTTTTTTCTGTTTTATACTTGAAATAAAGCAAATGAATGAAAGTTTCCAAATACTATTTATTTAATTCCATTATGTGATTTTTATTAAAAAAAGAAAAAGAATAAAAGTGCTAATAGTTGTTTGTTACCATTTTTTCAGTCCCAAAAGGCAATATAATGTATATAGGCATAATATAATGTATAGGGGCAGCTTAAAAATGTGTTCTATAGCATTGGCACATCCATGAACAATCCTTTCCAAGTAAATAAATACAAGGTATCATAACTGTTTTCACCCCAAGAAGATGCCCATGTTCTTGTAGGCTATGTTTTCCCACTTTATATGGTTCTTCACAGCCTGCTCTGAAAGAACCTGCTTGAGCAGAAAGGTTAGACAGGAAGACCTTCAGAGGTTCCTTCCAACCTCAACCGTACTCTGCTTATCTTCCTAGTGTCTGCAAAGGCACCATCCGGAACTTTCTAGAGCCAAGCAATGCTTTTATGAGTTTAAGTGAGATGAAACCACCCTTTGTTGCTCATAAGCTAGTTGCTATCAGAAGTAGCTCTTCCCCCACATAGATCAATTTTCCCCAAGTATTTTTATAATCAAAATCTGCATAGAATACTTTCCATGTCATGATGGTAACATACTATTAAATTCAATTATTGGGTGTTGTAATAGTGAAATTAATATAGTTATAAACACAGAGGGGTCCTGCTGATGACACATTGAACTGGAGTCATCAAGAGCCTCAAGAGCTTTATCTTAATTTGAAATATAGTGGAACCTTTGAGGTCTGTGACTCCAGACCAGATTTTGGGGAATGGGGTATATTCCTGAGTAGTGCACACTTCTCAGCTTAATTAAAAAAAAAAAAAAAAAATCTTTAGAGAAACCAGGGAACCAGGAATAGATTTTGAATCTGAGATGGTAAATGTGAGCCAAATACTGCTTTGGTTATCCTAGGTTTTCAAAAAAACAAAAAAATTGAAAATTTAACTGGATTAAATGAATATAAGTTAGAACTGATTTACCACTTTGTTACTAATGTTTCAGCTCATTATTTTCTAAAAGGTTCATTCAATGTACAGTACTTGGAAAAACCTAGTTATGTGCAATAAAATTTCCATTATCTTACTTTTTTTTTGTGAAAATCATCAACACCCTTTTCAGGTGTGAAGAATATTGTGTGAAGTGTTTTACTGTCAGTAAAAGTCAGTAGAATTTTCTTCCTGGGTGCTAGTAGTTGGGCTTTCATTATAATATTATATGATGAAATGCCCCCAGTTCATGGAACAACCCAATAAAGAAACATAATTAACAGTGTCAGAAGACATTTTTCAGTGTTATCTAATTTTTTGGTGTTTTAAAAAGATTTTTTCCTAAAACCAATGTAAAAGGAATTTCTACAAAGATTATATCTTTTTTCAGGAAAGGAATTGATATTGTGTCCTGTATATTTTATAAGTTTTGCCTGCAGAACTCTAATTAATTATGACTATTTAGTTGTTACCCCATCTGCTTCTGCTGGTAAATTTTAAGGAAATACCTACACTATCTTACTCTGAGATTGTCACTCTTACTCTGTATCGTCACTCTGAGTCTTTGTAGCTGTTTTTTTTTCAGAGTTGAAGGAAGATATCCAAAGATGTTTTTTTGGGTGAGCGTTTTTTTGTGGGGTGATACTTTTTAACATAACAGTTCATCACTTTATATATTTTAGCTAAATGATTAAAATTCTGAATCTAATTTCTATAACCTGTTCATTTCAAACAAATGGATTTTGAGTGAAACAGCAGGGGCCAGCTAATGCAAGAAACATGAGGTTGCTGGCCTTTGCTCAGTAGTAATAACACAGAAATTGCAATCCAATTCCCAACTTTGTATTTTACTTGTGCCACCGTGCAGATTAATTGGAGAAGAGATTTGGAACTGCACTGTAGTGTGTCATGAGAAAGTGAAAGGTCAGGCAAGCAGTTTTGAAATGTGCAGAAGGAAGGAGCAAGCTATGAATTAAATATTTCTGTAGGAAATTATTAAGCAATTACGTAGTAGGAGGAAGAAGAAGAATTATATGGAATTTAATGAGTGGAAAAAAAAAAGTCAAAAAGTATAAACCTAAATTATATTTCCCAAATGTTTGTACATTAAAATTTTAGTAGATTTTACTGAAGAATCAGAGGACATCCTATTTGGACCATCCTTTTGTGAAGCATAGTTGACAGGACACATACCATGCTTGCTCCACCATGATTACAACTTAGCCTGATTTCTTCACACTCCTCTCCGTTTTCAAAAATCCTGAATAGATTGTGCATAGCTAGCATGACATCTTTCTAACTAGGGTCACATGATAAACTCAGAAGAAAAAGATAAAATCTGGAGATCTCGAAGGGATAACAAAGGCAAATAACTGGTGAAAATGCATTAAAAAAAAATCCGCAACAGAAACAAATATTCTCCATTTCCTAATTCTCTGAGCTCTTATCTTCAGCTGTTAGTCTGCTAGTGCAACTAGGCTGGTAGCTCTCCAGATCAACAAAAAATGAGGATTTGAGGGACATATTCCTTCAGTGCAGATAAAAATGTCAGGATTTAATTGTTTAATTTCTTATTAGACAGAGATGGATTACTTCTTTAATTTATATTTTTTGCTCCTAAGCAAAATTGCATACAGTATTTGGGCTAGGGAGGTAAGGGGAAATTGATCTGAAAGGAACAGATTTCTGTATTGTTTTGTAGATGAGATCAGTTGAGATAGTGTTCAGAAAATGTGAGAGCCAGTAAGTCAGGTGTATTGGGTTTTTTTAAAATATGCTTTATATGCATGTCAGGTATGTTACCATTATGATTTATTATATGTGGTGACATACATAGTTATGGTAAGCAAGCACTATATGGAATTCCGTGCACATATGGAATCTTCACAAAGAAGTCAGGCCCTGGAAGAGTCATAGAAGTATTGATAAGCTTCAGTTATATGCGTACAAGCATGTTCAATGCCCATGTCACACACTAACAAATTACCTGAATAATCCAAAGCAGCATTTATGATTTTATACATAGAGCAAATAGAGATATCTTAATTACAATATCATGTACCATGTTATAAATAAGATTTAGAGGAGCTATCAGATTTTGGTATGATAAAGCAAAGCAAGCATCAAGATCTGTTGGTATTGCCCACCATTTTTCTGTATAATAAGAAAATATAAAATTTTAATTTGCTTCTTCATCTTCTAAAAGAATAATATTAAAACACTTTTGAAGATTTTCTTTCTTAATGTAAATCAAGGATTTTTACATTGATCCCTGGTAACAAGAAAACAGCCAGCATAAAACTATTGGGGGGGGAAAAAAAAGACAAAACAACAAGAAAAGCCATTTGTTATTATATATTTTCATTATAAATATGTAAAGCCAAAATTATCCAGGTACATCTTAGGCCATTTTTATTGTATCATAATGCTTATGAATAGCCCTTAGTTATATCTTCACATTCAATTTCCTTTACATGTGGAATCCTCACCAGTCTTATGGGTGGAGATCTCTTAGAGCAGCCTGGTCCCTGCTGATTAAGCAAATTAAGCAGGCATCTAGAGTCATGTGAAATTCATCTGTGTCTTGAGAGTCCTCTAAGGACTTGAGTTCTCTCCTGTGTATTTATTCCTTAATCACAGAAAGCTTTACTTCTCTGTAGGCTTTTTAATAATGTCTGAACAGAAAGTTCACAGTACTCTATATAACAAGAGGGGCACAAGGGTATAAATTCCTAACCATCTGAGAATTTTGAACCATACTTAAGTTTCTTAAGCATTCTTGACACAATTGGAATATTTCCTGTGTAAAAAGGTGTGTCTCATCACATTTTCTATGCCTGTGTGCTTAGACTTAATACCTTCTCCAGCTGCCAATGGTAACTGCTTCCCAAAAATTTTAGAGCCCATCTAAATTTGTGATAGACTGGCTTTATTTTTCCTTTTTACTTTCAGCTGCCATTACCTCACAAAATGCTCCTGCTTTGCAGCCATGTTTCCGTGTTTATTTTTATTGAACTTCCTAATTTCTTTCCAAAATCTGAACATAACACAATGTCCTTTATTTTTATTTTGTCACTTTTCTACAGTATTTCTCACTATCTCATTTTCCCTCCTTCTTCAAGCTATTTTGAATATTACAATTACAACACTTCACTTGTCTGTGATAACTCACTTAAATCCTGCTGCAGCATGGTTTGGTACAGTTGTTGTGTTTTTTTTTTTGATTTTTTGTTATTTTGTTTTGTTTGTTTTATTTTTGTTTTTTGGTTTGTTTTTTGTTTGTTTGGGGTTTTTTTTTTGGGGGGGTTGTTTGTTTGTTTGTTTGTTTCCCTTAAAAAAAAAAACAAGGCTCAAAGCAGCTTGGGGATGCAAATTCCTGGGGATTTTTCGTTCCTGTCATCACACCATATGATACTGTGCAATGTAGCTGTTCCAATAATGAATCATTCCTCAATATCCAGCTACCTAAATTAACTTCCATACCTTGCATTAGTGCTGATTTAATGACTCTAAAGCTTTGTACTTGAAGCATTTTCATTCTTGAATATAAAGCATTCTGAAAGAGGAATTAGTGATATCTCTTGTCCATTATAAAGGGATTTCTCACATGAGGTATGCCTCTCTTGAGGATGGCAGTACTCAACATGGCCTTTGACCCGAGCCACTGAACTGTACTGTCTGGAGTTATATTGTCATTGAAGACAGGTATACTGGCATATCTCTCATCCCTCTCATTCCATAGTCCTCTGTGAGATAATTTAAAACTGATTTTCTGGTTTTCTTTCTCTTTCTAAATTACATGCATAATATCTATTGGAGCATTTCACATAGCAGTAAACATTGCCTCGTGCAGCTTCTGTGGTTATGATCCCAGATGACATTATTGCCTCTCACGTGTTCCACAAATGGGGAGGTTATAATTGAATTAACCCTGATAATGTCAAAAGGAAATGTATAAAGGTCAAGCAATTTCCAACTTTTTATTTTTAATAGGTGAGCATAGAAGAGCTAGTAATATCTCACATTCAGGTGGTAGAAGCTAAGAAAAATATAAAAGCAAAAAACCAGAAAAATCCACCAAAACCTTTTAATATAGTGTTTTACTATTATGTTTTTGTTAGCATAACTATTCATCAGAAGGTACATTTTATTCAACAATGCAGTGGCTGAGGACTTGATAAACTTGGACAGTGGAGAAGTAGTTATAAAAATATTCACTTAGAATTTGGTCTCACAGTTATAAAGTAAGCTTATATTTACTTATTTCAAATTTTCTGAGTCAGTCCTGCTATTTTTTATTTTTTTTTAATGTTGAACAGCTCCAATATCTCATTTGCAGGACATGTTATAATGCACTATTTGGATGTTGATCTAAATCTAAATGATGGGTATTACAGAAAATAATTTGCATTAAAAATATTTGCAAAGAGGACATTCTTAACTTACATACACCTATATACAACTCTCTCCATATAGGCATAATATTTTTTGAACAAGGTAATTACACTTGTATGTTAGATTTCACAGCACTCACCACAGCCACTATTCAGCTTAATGAGGTGGTTTAGCATCTAGCTGTTTATGAGGGGGACTAACACCTAAAAAGAAACTAACACTTCTTCAGTGTTTCCTGAAAGCCCCTGCATTTTATTTGATAGGTTGACAATTCATACAGTGACAGGTGATAAACATGACAATTTATTATATTCATTATAGCCAAGAGGTACTTGCTGTGAAATAAGACTGTTATAGCTTCACAGATTAAGCATATTAAGGGCTCACCTTTTTAT
Organism: Sitta europaea; assembly: GCA_013400255.1. Lineage (NCBI taxonomy): Eukaryota > Metazoa > Chordata > Aves > Passeriformes > Sittidae > Sitta > Sitta europaea. The sequence goes on from VXBS01000183.1 coordinate 197,238, forward strand.
GCATTTCATTGCAATAAAAAATTATTGCAATTTTATCTTAAACATAATAAATTATATTTTCTGAAATAATATTATATATGCAGATACTGTCTGTTTCTTTGTAGGAACTTATTCCTATAAGTACTCTTATTAAGAGAAGTTAAGTACATGGTAAGATTTTTTAATATTCTCATGGAGATTTTCAGAACAGTTATCAAAATTAAATAGTCACCTCTGCACTAGGGAGAGTAAATTTAAATGTAGTGGAAAGCTGGTTTTACCCCACTAAGAGAAAAATTTAAAAATCTGTTATGGAATGGCTTTTTCCTGCCTGAGGCAAGCTGAAAAGTCTCAATGCTCTACAAAATTAACATTGTCTAAGCATTTTTTATTCCATAATACTCAGCAGCTCTAAGTGAAACTATATCTGTGTAGGCTATCTTTTTTTCCCACAGAAGTTGGTTTAGTCTGAATTGATGTTGATAAAAATAGGGTTTATTCCCTGTGTAAGAATAAACAACACAAGTAGCTTCAACACAAGTTTATTTTTGTAGCCAGCAATTCTGATTTCACTGTTTTGATTTCATAGAATTAAAAAAAGATTTCAGTGTGAACCCAAGTGAATATAAACTCTTTTATTATTATTATTATAGAAAGTGGTCTCTTTGCAATGGTAGCTCTTTTGAAATATTTGTTTGGCATAAAATATTGTGTTAAAATGGCTTTCGCTCATTTTCTGTTAAATAGAAAAGCTAAAAATAACCATCAGAACATATGATCTTTCCACAATTCTTTTTCGATATAAAAAAAGATATGTTACAAATCTGATTAAAAAGTTTCCAATGCTGAATTTCTGCATAGAAATTTTCCATGTACATTCTTGTGAGTATTAGTCTCATGAATGCTTAAAGCAAAACTCCAAGCACAGAGTAAAATTAAGATCTTTCTCATAGTTGCAAACATCACGATTCTGAAACTGCATGATGAATATGATTCTAATCTACCTGGGGCATAGAAATATATCACGGGTAATAAAAGTCTGATCAAAACAGATTAACATCAATATATTTTGTAAGATGTACAAAGTTACAAACAAACTAAAACCACCAAAATATTCAGAAAGATGATGTAATATAGAATTTGAGAAAGAAAAAGTGGAAAACAGGAAAATAAAATTAAAAAAAAACATATTCTCATTTATTTGAGACACATGTATAAGTGTGTACTGTGCTACTGAGAAGTGATTTTTGAGTGATATCCTGAGAAATCTTTTGTGCAAAATTATCTTTAGACTGAAAAAGTTAAACTTTGTGTTCCTTATGATAATAAACCCCTCATTTAGGGCATGAATATCCCCTCCTCACCTCATTATATGCTCTTTACCTGAGCATTTTTTTTCTTTCCATTAATAGTAATTCTTAATTGAAATATCATTCCTATAAAATATGGCTCTTCTGAAAGTATAGATTTTTATCTTAATGCCTAAAAATATCCCAAATAAATAAAGAGCTGTAGGAAATGTTGATATTCTTGTCTTCTCTCACAGTCCTCCTTTTGAAAAACATACACTGTATTCCTGAAAATATTTCAGGCCTTTGTCTTGTTTTGCAACATTGCTTTGATCTAAAAATGGAATAAATATCAGGTTGAAGCATCATCACTAGATCAACATACAATCCTATTTCAACTTTCTTTGTCTTGCTGCCTAACTCTAACATATAGTCAGATGCTCATGCCTGTATCTGTGCTCAAGTGGCACAGTGTCATTTGCATGCTCATAGCTGCCTGAACAAAAAAGGTTAGAAATTCCGCCTGCATTTTGTTACTTGAAAACAATGAAAGAAAATGCTTTCAGGTATGTGACTAAAATTAGGCACCAACCAGTACGACTTCTGTAAATGTTTTCACTGGCTCATTTCAGAGGAAGAAGCCAAATGCTCAGGACCTGTCCAGATAAAACCACTGCATTTACATTTGGCCTACATGGTGGAAGTGTTTTGCTTGCTTTTATAAAGCCCTGCCTTTGTACAGCAAATGATTCTGTGTGTATGTGGGAATCACAAAATCCTTCTGAGTGTCCTGGGAAGNATTTTAAGAATCTAACATATGTGCAGACCTGTTCATGTCTCCATTATGTGATTAAGGAAAAATATTTATCCATGGTGAAGCAATTGTCAGAGGAATTGTCTCTGTGCTTTAAGGATATTGTTTTTCCTATCTGCATATATTGTCATGAGAAGAAAATATATCTGATACCCATCCATCAAACATATATTTGGGAAAAAGTCTGTATTTTGTTTCCAATTTTTTGATTGAGTAACATTTAAAAATAAAATTAAAATTATTGTCATAAGTGAAATAGTTTTATACTTTTGAGTTTTGGGAGAGTGTTGGGATTTTGTGTGTGTGTGTGTGTGTGTGTGTGTGTGAGAGAGAGAGAGAGAGAGAGAGAAAATACAACACATACTATAATTATCTCTAGCTTTTCATAACAAATCAGAGAATAAAATGTTAGGATATACAGCTAGAGGCCTAGAAGTTGAAGTAATCTTTATAATTCTTCATAAATGTCATAAGAAGAGAAAGGTCCTTTTACACTGTAATATAAGCTTAGCTGTTTTATTCTGCATAAGGTCCACTGATTTTGAGGTAGTATGGCCATTTTATTGTGGTCTTTATTTGCACTAGGGTAAAAATTACACAAGTTTTTTAAGACTAATATATAAAAAAATTAAGTACTATGTTTTACGGTTAAGAGACTTAAGCATACAATTGAGATACACACATAATTTTTTTTTCATATTTAAAATACTTTGTATTTATGAATGTAATCTGATGAAATAAGGAGTGAAAAGCCCATGTTAGGAAACCTGATTAAAATTTTCACTTGCAGATTATATAACTCATGAAAAAAATCACTATACCTATTGTAGTATGGGTAGTCTCATGCTTCTTGAGGAATACACAAAATTAGATGCAACAGACAGACAAAAGTGTCTGTCTGTATTAAATGTGGAATAGTTGTTTACAAGGAAGATCTGTCTCTGTGGTTTCATTTCTGGCAGAGTAATAATCAGCTGGATAAGGGAAAGAGTCCAAATAGGACCAAGTCCAAGTTGGAATTAAGATATTATGGAATGAGCAGTAAACCTGCAGATATTTTTCCTGACTGCCTATATATGAAATTTATTATTATCTACTGCTTTGTTACAGTACTATCAGAGTAAACACCTTCTCCTTTCTGTTATGGTACTGTAGAATTCAACTAAAATTTTAAATACATTACCTCATTCAATTTTAGTGCCTAATTTCCCAGTATAAAAAATTAGGGTCATCAGTAGTTCTTGGGTGTTCTGGGGTGAGTATCTCAGGAACTGTTCTGCTGCAGTCAGAACTACAGATTGCTGTTGGTCTAAAGGTATAGAGAGAACTGTTCTTTTGCCTTCTTTCATTCTTACCATCACAAGACTGGATGAAGAACTGTAGGGGAGTTCCATAAAGCCCAAATAATTTTAAAGTCTATATGAAAATTACTATTATTTTCTTCTATTTTTAACATTTGTGGAGGAGGTTCTGCTATTAAATCTAGCAGGTCTATGAAGATGACTTTTCAAGGTGCTCTTTTTTTTCCCCTGTGGGTCATAGCATCAGGCAGCTCAGGCTAGCCTAAGTTATTCAGTTGTTTAAGTTAAAAGCAGAATCAGACCTGAAGACTGTTCATTTAAAACTGCAACAACTTATCACCTCCTATTGGCAAAAAACCCAGAGATTTACAAATTTGCAAATATAATGGCAAGGAGCCTAAAGTTTAACAAATGCCCTACAGTTTTACTAATGCTTGATTCCTTAAATGTTAGAAACTACTGTTGTGCCAGAAAAGCCCAGGGAAGAAACAAAAGTCATCATTATGGTTTATTTGCTCTTGCCAGGAAGAATTACTATTATTATTAACTGATATAGCAATCACAAGACACTGAGAGTTTATATTTTAAAGATTTGAAACAATTATTTCCAAATCAGCTACCTAGCTCCTATTCTTCCTACCTGCAACATAGCATTTAAATTCTAGTTAGACAGAGAGGGGAGAAAGAATAGAACATTGAATAAAAATCAGAATGAAGAAGGTGTGGGAACAAATATGGGAGTAAATTTCACACAGAAGCAAACAGAATGCTTGAAGTTGGAAAGAGACAGCAGAAAGAGAATAATGTGAGGAAAGACTGAGTGAGACGGGACTATCCAAACTACATAAGAGACAGCTCCAAAAGAATCTTCTTGTGTTTGTACACCTGATGAGAAAGGGTTAAGAAGGTAGAATTAGAATCTTCTCAGTGGTACTACATGTCAGGAAAAGTGGCAATGGGACCAAAAGAAAAGGTAGGACACTCTATTTTGATATAAGAAAAAGAAAAGAATTTGATCAAACACTGGAATAGGTTGTCCAGAGAGGTCCTGAAGTCTCTGTCCTAGGAAATATTTAGCATTTGAAAGACTGTGGCCCTCTGCAATCTGCTCATGCTGGAGCTGTCGATCCCTGCACAACTGCAACCCATGCAAAGGACCCACACTTCAGCAGCTCTTGAGGAGCTACAGCTGATGGGTAGGAGTAACAATGGAGATGCTCCCTAAGGACTGTTTCCTATAGTAAGGACACATACCAAGGCATGGAAGAGGCAGCAGTTCCTGTTTCTCATTCCCCTGCACCACTGAGGGGAAGGAAGTAGAAGAATTAGGAGTAAAGTTGAGCCTGGAGAGAAGGGAGGAGTGTGGAGGGGATGGTGTTTTAATTCTGTTTTACTTCAGTTATTTCCCCAATTTGAGTGTGTTTTGTGTGACAAAAATTGTCGAATGATTTCCTTGTCATTATCTCAATCTATGTGTTTTATCATTTCCCCCTGTATTTCCTCTCCCACTCCAGTTGAGTAAAGAGAGTAATAGAGCATCTTGGTAGGTACCTGGCAAGCAGAAAAGATCAACCACATCTGCATAAAGTAATCATTGTCCTTCTTTGCAATAGTATCAGGACCCTGAGACACTTATCTGGCAAGCTGTTTTCCAGCTGGTGATTCCCCAGCATATACCAATACCTAGGTTACTCATTCTTGGGTGTAGGACTTTATTAAACAGACTTTATTATTTAATTAACTTTATTAAACTTCCCCTTTATTAAACAGAATGAGTTTTCTTGTGTCCATTCCTCCAAGTTTTCTGGATCCCTCTGAATGGTAGCACATCCATCTGGTCTATCATACCCTTCTCCTCATTTAGTGTGATCTGCACTCTTGATGAAGTTTTGCTCTATCCAGCTTGTTGTCCAGGTCATTAATAAGATGTTAAACACTATGGGCTTCAATGTTGGCCTCTGAAGCACTCTATTAGAGATTAGCCTCCAGAGAGACATTTTATCACTGACAAGAGCCCTCTGAGCCCAGCAGTTGAGCCCATTTTCAATCAGCCTCCCTTTCCATTTATCTAGAACTAATTTCATTATTTGTCTGTCAGGAAGTTATAGAAGATAGTGTCAACAGCCTTACTGAAGATAAACAACATCCACTCCTCTCTCCTCATTCTCTAGTTATCTTGTCTTAGACAGATGTCAGGTTGGCCGTCCTTTATAATATTTGATTAGTAGTAACATCTAGAATTTCTCTTAAAGAAGATTTTTACATGTGTACATTTTATTTGAAGAAGCAATTTACATTTAAAAGAAAAGTCTGAAATCTTAGCAGACCAACTAAACACAGAAGGAGTAACAAAGGAGAAGGCAAAGGATTAAATCTAAAGGTAGAGAGATGCAGGTGGTACTTGCGGTTATGGAAGTAACAAGAGACGATAAGTACTTCTGAAAAAATAGGCCAAAACTATAAATTACTCAGAGATTGAAAAGTACAGATTTACAAGTCTGAACATGACGAACTCTGTGTGGAAATGCTGGTGAGAGTTTGAGAAAAAGCTAAACTTGATCAAAACAGTAGTCAAAGAGTAACTTTTCCAGTGGTATTTTTAACAGGCTGAAAAAAGGGAATTCAGCTAGGAGGACACCAAAGCAATCATGACAAAAATGCTAAAAAGTGCTTGGATGGAGCCTTTGATTCTGGAGTGGACAAACAAGCAGCTTACAGGGATATGGAAGGAAAAAAATACAAGATCTAACAAATGGTGGTGAAATGTGAGATAGAAAAGAAGATTAAAGTAATACAAAGGATTGCATAGCTGGAAAGCTTCGTGAGCCTGGGGGGTAATGACAGATAAGAAGTTAGAGGAATGCATTAGGACGATTTTAGTTGCAAAAAACTGATCACATAAAGTTTCTCCCAGCACATTGGAAAGACATTGTCTTTCAGGGATAATCTACATAAATATAAAATATATTAGCACAAAGACCACTTTTATGTTTACTGGCATTCTAATACTCTAAGCCCTGTAATTTTTAATCCATATTGTGCACATCATTGCCTAATTCTTATTTTAATATTTTGTAGCTTTTCTGCCCAACATTCAGAAATACAATATTTTGTGAAGAACATATTAGAAATTGTTTAGTTTTAGTATATATGACTTAACAATTAGGTCACATTATCTCAAAATAATATCAAACAAAACTCATAGCAAGTATTTATATAATGTTAATCAGTTTTCTAAATTCAACATAATAGTTCTTAAGCATTCTTTGATGCATCAGATTTTTATCCATGGCAATTTTAGAACAGAATCATTATCTAAATTGAAAAACTAAAACCACAAGTTTGATAGACAATGAAAGCTTTATAAACTATACTGAAATTCAAAAAATCTGCTGTTTCAGATTCCATTTAGCTTGAAAGTGGGGGAAACAACAACAAAGGGAAACCTAATACAGACTCACTAGAGTTAAAGTTTACAGGTGTTCTGCTAAACTTTTTGATTTTTTTTTTTGATGCTTTTTCATGAGCAACACATCTTCAACTGTTAATTATATTTGAGGACTATTGTACAGGTCTGAGATCACATTTGTATGTTATTAGCTATATGTACTTCTATTTAATATAAGTTTGGTAACGCTGTACTTACATTCTTGCTTCTGACTTGCATGTCTTAAAATTCAATTGAACAAAGGGATGAAAAATACTGAAAGGAACTTAATTATTAGTAGTCATATAAAAGATGATATGATGCAATATATAAAAGAAGACAAGATGCAAAAGTCATAAAAAGCATGCATAAATCATACTGTGATGTTACAGGCCAAAACCACAATTACTTTTCTGATTAATTTAAAATATAAGGGACCAGCTTCTTAAATAAATAAAATAAATTAATTCTAGAGAAGTATTTTTGTCAACAGCAGCAGAACTCTACACAAGATCAAACTATAATATGCACCTTGTTTTGTTGTACTAGTCAAAGAGGAGAACTGGGAACAAAGACTGCTTGACATTTGGTGCTTAATATATGTAGGATTGCCCAGATGGTATCTGAGATGATGTTGTATCTATACAGACATTAAAAACAACACAAAGTTTTTTCACCTGAGATAAATGCTGATGTTGTCATCTTCTCACACAAGAGGAAGAAAGAGGCAGCACTTGTTTCTGCTGCAGCATGAGGACACCTCATCTAAGAATGTAGACGTATAGTAAAGCAGAAAATAGATGACGCAGAAAAATTATTTTTTGAGAAATGGTATGAATGGTGCAGTGGGGGATATAAGCAGTATTGCTATGAGAATAATATGGAAATTGAAGACACCTAGATTGTGGTCTTGTAAGCAAAGGCAGAAATAGGACTTCTTTAAGGATACTCCTTTTGATAAGAATTTCTGTGAACATGCAAGACAATGAAACACAATAAATTTAAAAAAAAAAAGAAAAGTCTTGCTCCCAGGGAAAAAAAATATTAAATACTTCTCACAGTATAGAATACCCATGTGGGTTAAACAGTGATGTTGTCAGATTGCACATTTGGGCACTAGGTAGCAATCTGTGCAAGCATTTAGTAGTTCATTTTCTCTTGGAGAATTCACATACATTGTCTGTGTTCACAAAACTAGTGATATCTATATATCCTTAAGGCAACACTAGTTTTCAGCCATTTAATAGTTAATAGTAGCATTTGGTAGATTCTGCCAAAAATATACTTTTATAACCAACTGTCATCAATCTGTAATAACTTTCTTGGATTCACATGCCCTGGTTTTATTTTCTTTCTTCAGGAAATAGCTAAACATATCTACCAACAAAAAAATGGGATAAAGAAAGCTTTTAATTTTTTCCAATTTTCTTTTAATAATTTGTCTGTTTATAGTCTTCCTAAATTCTGATTTCCATCTTAGTGGTTTTAAGTTCAATAAAGTTATTTACAATGTGTGCTAGTAGATGTGAAATCTTAACCTTACTCTTTCCTCCATTTTTTTCAAGTCTGACTCTCTGCCCTACACTGTAAAGCAAAATATTAATGTTAACATTTTCTATACTGACATTCCAGATATATTTGACAATAGTTTTTTACTATATTGCAGATTTTTGCAACTTCTGCCACAAGATTAACCCTAGTTTATTTCATTAGCATTAAATTTCAAGAAATTTCCAAATTAATGAAACAGATGCATAATCCTATTAGCAAAGTATCTAAAAAATACTTGCAATTATTCAACAAGGCCCTTACATAGAAAAAATTATCTACAATTTTCTGACAGATATTTCTCATCAGGTGAAAAAATGGACAACTTAAAACAAACAAAAAAAATGAGAGAGGATAATGGTTTCATTTGTTATTGATATACATAGATTTTATTTTCAGTAGCTCAAATTATATTTTTCTCTTATTAACAAGAATTTACAGTAACTTATATTTACAGATCTTTCTAAGTTCTGAATTCTTCTGGAACCTCCACACTTAAGGGACAAGTAAGAATAAATGCAACTGGTCACCATCAGCTCTTTCCAAATAGTTTACTAATGGGAAATACTGAAAAGATAGACATATTCAAGAAGTTACTACTCTGTGCATGTATGTTGGTCAGCATTCATTACAAATTATAAGAATGAAAAATATCTACTAGGATTCTAAAGAGGGGAAACAGGGAGAAAAATGTATTCTAAAAGTGAAAAAATACCATGTGTGAATGCAGTAAAGTAGGGAAAAAAAGAAAAAAACTACAAATGTGCTTTTTATGTTAATTATCTTTTTTTTCCAAACAAGCTATCAGTATCCAATAAATAATATATGTAGGAGTGGAACTGTTTTGCTTTTTAATACACCTTATAGAAATTTGTTTGATAGGCACACTGTCTTCTTCTAGAGCATGGTTATTTTTAAGATTGATAGGTTGCATAATTTTAAGCAATAGTTCTTCTCCCCTAGGGCCATTTAACTTCTGTTGAGGGCTTTCTATTCTCACTTTAAATATTTTATGTGCAAACTCTTTAATGAATACAGTTTAAATATGTGCTGTGTTTCATGCTGAACCAATGAATACCATAAATAAAACCACTCAGTCGTGCTGATCTATTACACTGTTGGCTTTAAAATATCTCTCAGTGCATCCTAACAATATTTCTGTGAAAGTATGCGAAACATTAGACAACTTAAGACCTATGAAATGACAGAGAGAAAAAAAGAATTGCAAAACTCTATTGATTGATAGTGACAATGAGAATTTGTGCAGATTCATCTTCTCATGTAATTGATAAAAGAAAATCAAAAGATTATCTATGGGTAAGGGAAATTCTTGGCTAAAATTATTGAGCAAGTTCTAGTTTGGAACCCAGTGCATTATCGCATTTTATTAAAACAAAAAAAAACAAAAAAACAAAAAAACAAACAAAAAAAAAAAAAGTGAAACACACACAAAAGCAAGGGATCTGAAAAAGGTTTCTATGCAATTTAGCCTCCTGATAATAATGATTCATTGATGGGGTTATTGGAACAACAGTGTGAGATGGTGGAATGCTTTTCATAAACACCAGGGGCAGATTAACTAATAACCTCTTAATAAACTGAGTATCATGTAGACTTGCCTGAGCTGGGCAAAGAAAAGCTGCATACAAATCTCTTCCTCTGATTAGCTTATTCAAATCAAAAGATGAACCTACATTAATATTCTAACAGAGTCACATTAAGAACAAAATGAAGTTTTTCATCCAAGCATTTGACTGGGCAAGCACCAGCGTGCTGTGTTTGGCCAAGTTTTTATAATCCTCTAAAGAATATTACAGAAGGTCGTGGACAAGCTGCCTGCAGGGAAGACAGTTTAAATCCCTATGTAATACTTGCCACATTCAAGGGTGCTGGGGAAAATCCTTTTTATTTTTAAGTTCATAACAAGATTTTGTGTTACATGAGCCTATAAGGCTGAAAAAATTCTTTACCTGTAGAATAATTTCAATAAATATTAATTATGCCCTATCTGTTTTAGACAAAATAAAGGTTAACATTTTTATGCAATATACTAATAGCATTTTTTTTTTTAACCCAAGATTCTCTGTCAGGCTTACCCTTAGACATTCTTATTCAATTTCTTTGATTTATATAATTAATCTAAATGAAAAATCTACAGAACTTGGGAAGTAGAACTAATCATGTGAGTATGTCTAACCATATCTCCATGTGTTTGCATAGTTCATTCCTATGCCAACATGGCAATAAAATTAATTTCAGATACTATAATGAAGCATAGCACGTTCATATAATATTTCATAAACAGATGCCAAATATTCCCACTTCAAAATACTAACCACTTACAAAGAAAGTGAATTTAATGTTAATAATAACGTACTTAAAAATAAACAATGTACTTATCTATTTCTCAAATATAAAACATCTCAGATATAGTATAAAGCAGTTTCTTGGTACCCAGCAATAAAAAGTTAAGGAAGATGAAGGAAATTCAGAGTGATGGGGGAAATTCAGAGTGATGGTGTTCGTCTTCCCAAGATACATGAACTCTGATTTCCTGGAGATGGCTGAAGACCTGGCAGTCCATGGGAAGTGGTGAATGTATTCCTTGCTTTACTTTTCTTTTCTTATTAAACTGTCTTTATCTCATAAACATAACCCATAAGCTTTCTTATTTTTACTCTTGTGATTTTCTCCACCATTCCAGTGTGGAGGAAGTAAGAGAACCTCTGTGGGCTTGCTGGCTGTGGTTAAACCATTACTAGCAGTATAAAAAGTGGAAGAAAATTCATCTCTTATACTGATCGTCTCAACTACAGGCAGCAGAGAACCTGAAATCTGAACATCTCTCTTTACAAGCAAATACAAAATATTTACTGAGCAATTAAAAAAACAGAGTGGACAAGGCAACATGAAATGTTCTGTTAATAATACAATTGTATCTGTGTTCAAGACTTTGAAACCATTTATTGAATGACACATAACTCCCCAAGTGCAAAGGCTTATAATCAATATGAGTGTATTAGCAAAGTCATTCCCTTGCAAGTACTTTAGCTCCCTTTCCTTGGTGTGTCCTAAAGCAGTGGTGCAGCTAGTGACCCAATAGAAGCAGAATGTACCATTTTGCTGCTGTGAAAAGTGTTTGAAAAGCCAAGGAAATTATAAGCTATAGTTAAAGTGTAGATTAATTCTTCATGACAGTATTATATATCTTGATTTTCATAACTAACAGCTTAATGAATTAGCATACTAGAAACACCCACGTTGCTCAGGTAAAATAATCATTACCATCTGGACATAATTAGCAGCGCAGTACTGACAGTTGTACCATTACTAATATGTAATATTACTGTGGTAATATTTTACAAGCTCATTTTGGTCTATTATACTGTAGAATAATTGTCTTTGTAAAGAGAGTAAGAATATTTAAAGAATCATATGTTACAGCAAGATATGTAACAGTGTCACAGCCAAGCTTAACATAGGCTAACATGGTTTTGTTTCCACTTCTCAGGGATATCAGTTGAAGGATATGAACTTATGAAATAAGTTATGAAATAATAACTGTTTGTTTCAGTAAATGTAGTTGGTTTCCTAATGCATTTTAGTATATATATTTGTTATAATATATGTATGCAATACCATGTTGAGTAGCTGATACCTTACTAGAGCCTTGTCAGACACACTTAAATCAGCCTGATTTTTTAGTGAGTAACGTTTTTTACCTTTATTAATATGAATGCATATTTAATAAAGATAGATATTTTATTAACAAACAACTTTATTGAATATATAATTTGACAGCCTATATGAAATTTCTACTATAAATGCATGAACATTTGTTAAAATTGCTTTAGCATCTGTGGGTTGTCACATATTAGCTTTATTATAAAAGTGAATTAGAAAATAAGAGATATGACTGGCAGTGTTCCAGTGTGACCTATACTGCTATAGTATTATAATTTAAAACAGTGGTTCAAGGTCATTAGTCTAGTCACTTGCATGCCATTTAAGACCAAACTATTAATATGGTTTTGAAAGAGGTTACATAATGTTTTCCTTTATTTTTTTATTTAAGTGTCTTTTTCAATTTAAAATATTTTCAATTTTTGTTCTATTTTGGAAAACACTTAGAGAAATGAATTCCTCTCTAGTTTTCAGTAAAACTGGCTTCAGTATTTACAAGCAGAACAGAGGAAAGCAGAAATAATACTATTTGCAAGACTTACCTTTAAGGCCCTCATTAAGGCTCTTTGAAGGGATAGACAATGATATTGGAAGTTCAATTTTCTTATTCTGGTCTACTGTTTCTAAATAATGTGTGATGATTTAATAAAAGAGTAATGATTGTGAATCTATTGAAATACTGATACACATGCACACACAGATACTTCTAATAGTTTTGGAAATACTTGAAAATTAAAATAGAGTTTTTGGAGATGTTTGTGAAATTCCTTATTTCTTTAAACACTGAAGATTTTCTGTGATCTTTTCTATTTTGGTTCATTTGCATACATATGAAGAAAAGGTTTTACAAAGATTGTTCCTATCTTCCATGTATATTACATGAAGATTGGGGAACAGCAAGTAGAGATATATGTCTTAGGATGGTGCTTTTATTATTGAGGAAGACATGGACATTTGTTATGCTTAAAAAACATACATATCAGGGAATGAAAAATCATTAAATAGATAGAAAGACAACTCTGCTGATATAGTTTACACAAGAAGAACCAACACTACATTACACATACTTCTTCATGAATGCCAGATTTTTAAATAATTGAGTAAGGAAATTTTTGGAGGTTTGCTCCCAAATGCATAAATTGACATAGTAGGCAGATTGGAAGCTTGTGGAATATGTGGAATATTGTCAATTGGTGTCATACTGGAATATTAAGATGACAGATCTGGCCATAGCTGTGATGGAAGAATATTTATTAGATGTCAAGAGATCTTTAAATAGAATCACACTAATTAACTACATATCTAAACTAGTATCAAATATGGTATATAATGAAATTACAGGGCCTAAATAGAAAACAAAGGTAGTATTTGGTCTGTACTACTGATTATACACCTAGGATTCTGATGCTGCCTGCATATTTGCTAGGCTACAATGGAGGCTATATAACAATAAGACAGCTTCTTAAGAAGAAAATGGGAAAATTCAACTCTTTATGCCATGGAGGCTGCTGTAGAATGCCATTTTTAAAATACAAGGCAAACACTGCCTGTGCAGAAAATTTCAGACAGGAGAGAGGAAATAGAAGGAAAGAGGATATTTTTCCATATAAGAACTGTTCCTTCAGAAAGCAGAGTTCAAGTCCAAATAAAAATGAAACATTAAATAAGATGCCAAGAAACACTGCCAGATTAAATGTAAAAACAGTGCATTAAAAAAGGCCAAAGAGAGTTGGAGGAACAGCAAACTGATGAAAAAAATCCTGTTAATAAATCTTTGTTAAACAAGTCAGTAGCAGGAAGCCTTCCAATAGTCTGTAGGACTTACTGACAAGCTATGAAACAAATCCAAAGCATTCAGAGAAGATAAAACACAGAAGAAAAATGAACCCCTTTCATTAGTGTTCACAAAGAAACTGAGAAGATTCTCAAGGCTGAATTTTCCTAGTGGGCAACTTCTCAAGGGAACTGACTGAAATAGAAGTCGAAGAGTTTGCAATTCAAACACAGTGAACTCTAGCGCAAATCAGAACCAAATTTTATTTATTCAAGTCTTCCAAACTGAGTCACAGCATCTGTGCGTCATCGCTTTCTTAAAAGTTCCTTAATGCAAGTGAAGAGTAGCAAATGTGGTGTCACTAGTTTTGGTAAAGATTCAGGGAAGGCATGGCAACATTTCCATGTACTTGGAAAATTAGTAAAGCTATAGTTAATGACACAATTAACAACACTCAGTTAAATGTGATTTGCTAGCATAAAACCAGCTTCTTTTTTTGAAAAGCTTCACAGAAATGTTGGGGTTTTGAGAAGCAAAGGTCAAGTGATTTCATTAAGTTGAACTTCTTAAAGAGCTTCAGTGAAATTGGTCACAGAATGATACAACAAAACTGAGAAACCAAAGTTTAAGAATTAAAGCTCACACGTGGACTTAGAAAGTTTGCTTCTACAGCAAAGTTTTTTTGCAGTAGAGATGAAGGTCACTTGTAGAAAACAGCAGAACTTTGAGTGTGAGTGACAAGGCAATAAAATGGCCAATGTAATTCAATACAAGTGGATGTAACATGATGCCTATAAGGAAAAAACAAATACTAACTTACATACAAAATGAGGTGATCTTTTCCAATAAGACATAAGGCTTCGAGTCAAGCTAACTTTGTAGAAAAATCTGACACTGTTGAGTCAAAAAATTAAATTATTAGTAGTAAGGAGGAAAAGAAACTAAACTAAAACAGTTCATATTCCTATCTATATTTTCTACCAATATATTGATTACAGTATGCAGTATTCGGTTTTTTACTCTCATTTCCCCTCCCCTTCTCGCACAAGCACATAGTAAAATTGTAAAAGGTTTAAAAGGTTTCAGTGCAGACAATAAGGACTATCAAGTTAACAATTATTTTTACGTGAGGAATTAGTCTTCTCCTGAGGAAAGAGAGAGGGAGGTCTATTATTCATTCCTGAAACAAAGATATCTGAGGAAGTTATGATAGCAGTCTCTAACCAGGAGTGACATGGACAAATCCATAGACCTTCAAACAAACTTTTTTATTTTTTATTTGTACGTTGGAGGTCATGGAAGAAGATGGAAAGGAGCTGTATCCAAAACAAATAAGAGGAGATTTTTTTTTTCAGGACTGAAAACTATAACTCTGATATTTGTTGATTTTGAAATTTGCTGATGCCTGTAGATGTTACAGTTTTAGCTTATTCTGGGCTCTAGGGGAGACTAGACAACTTTTTGTTAGACATCCACAAAAGGTCATTAAATGCATGGGTATTATAATGGGACTGGAAATATTTTGGATAGAAAAACAACTTCTTCTGTTCCTTCTTTCTAGGCAATTACAGTTCTTCTATTCCTTTGGCATTTATGTTGAGTACAGGAACATTTATTGCAGTCATTTTGGTCATTTGTATGTTTAAACTGCAGTAAATTACAATAGAACTGAAGTCCAAGACCAGCATATTGTTTTAAATTTTGCTTCCATGTAAAATAGCCACCTCGAAATGCTTACCAACCAATCTAGTAAATTACATCAGTATTGTGAAAGGCTTGTACAATAGGGGGTAAATTCCTTTCCAACAAATAAGTAGTCATTTTGTATTCTAATGTGTGAATTTATTGCCTACATTTAAATTATTAAAATTACAATTAAAGGGCAAACAGAGTCAAATCCTTATACAATTCAACATTAATGTTAGACTTCTGGGTTCTAAATGATCTGAAATGGCCAGGGGATCATTGAAAACACAGGGGGAAAAAAATCAGTTACTGTAGTTCAGTTTACACTGACTAAGATAAATGGAAGGTGCCTCAGAGATTTATATCAGAGGTGACAGTTCTTTAGAGGCTGTTGACTATTCTTGCCAGTTTCATGAAAGGAATTCTTTGTCAACCAGACACAGACAACTATGGGAATGGGGAATGTACAAGTGAAAGAAAATATCTGAAAGAGTAGGGGAAACCCCAGATTTCTGGATTATAGAAAGCAGTATGGTAATTGAATGAACTATTGAAAGGATGAAATTAATTTTACCCATGTAAAAGTGGATAATTTTTAGCAGAAGGATAGCAACCAAAGTTGTACTTATTTATTGTACTGTAGGTGTTGGGAAGACCCTTTATTAAGGGCCGGAAGAGAGGATAGTCTGGAAGTGTGCAGTACCCTAGAAGCTAAAGCTACTCACTGCCTGCACTCTTGACTCTTCTTAAAGCTTAGGCCGTGCACATCAGCGTCCTTACAACACACTGTTTATGTGTAAGGTGGGAAAGAATAACCACTGCATCACTGAAAACATTAGTCTGAATGTGTGCCTGTCTCCATGAAGCTGTAGGACTAGACAAAAATGCTCAGCAAAGTTCAGCCTTTTTCTTTCCAAGAGAGCTCGTGGTACTTCTGTGCCAGATTTGTCTCCATCTGTGAAGGTCAAACCTGCATCTTGTACAACAGTCCTTGCATTTTCCTTTTGATTTCCATTATATCAAACAGATACCTCACCTAAGATTTCTAGTGTTTGCCTGAAATAGCACATGGGTAGAGAAGAGTAAACGAGAGCAAAATTTAAATTTAAGGAAGGCCAAATGTAAAGGGAGAAAATTTCCTGAAAAAAATTTGATTTCTTTCAGGCGGTTTTTCCAAGTTACCAGTCCGCCCAAACACATATAAGAAATTGTTTCTCATAAAAAAGCAACAGGTTTACAGGGTTGATGCAGAAGTTGTAATATTAAATCCACAAGGATGGCTTTATATATATGTTTTTTTCATATTAACTATAATGCTTTTAAGAAACTAAAAAATAATACATTTTTATTTAAACTTGGATTTTAAGGACTGATTTGGGAAAATGTGTGAAGGAAATATGGAAGTATAGCTTTAAGACTGAGATGATGTGATGAAAACTTTTATCAGATTTTGCATTACTACCGATCCCAAAACTATAGCTTCTAAATGTGCATTTATGCGGGAGAATCCTTGCTGGTCTTTAAGACTATTTTAATGATTGAGTGAAGTCTATATAAATTACATGAGTTTTTAATCTGTATCAATACTATTTCCTTTTTTAAACCTTTTTTTTTGTTGTTGTTGTTTCATATTTTCTATATAAATGGCTTTATTTAACCATAAAATTTGGTTCCAAAATGAAATGTTGTGAAAATGTTTGACTTTTGATGTGTAACTGTATAAAGGTCTTATTTTAATGAAAACAAGACATAATAAGATAGTAGAGAGGAAAAAATTAAAATATGAATATTTAAAGCATAGGTATAACATCTTTAATAGTTTTGTACTGTTCTTCATTAGAGAAATTAACATAAATAACTTAATTACAAGGTTTTGGCGACATAGAAGATTGTCCTCATCCCTGAACAGAGAAATATTCAAAGACATAAGTCAAGAGCTCCACTGGTTTGACTGAGTTATGAAATATTCCTCTTAGGAGCCTTCTGAGCATATTTCACTTGATGTCTTTGATAATCTTGACAGAAACTGTTATTTCACAAGGCAACAAGCAGAAGCAAAGCTAACTGAAGAGAGCTAACATGTAATAGATTTAAGCAAATGTCTGGTACTGTATTTAAAATATGTGTATATTAGATATATATACATGCTATGTTTTATCTAGCTTCCAGGTAATCCACAAATACAAAGACTTTCTGCTATAATATTAAATACATTTTTTTTTCAATGTTAGTTTGTTTCCCTTTTCCTTGAAAATCTTGTAATGAAAATACTTTCTTCCCCTGGACTAGTTAATATATTATTAAAGTATTGTCTTTTCCTCTATGATAAACCATTCCTGACTGCAACTTTAATGTTGCATATTTTAAGTTCAACCTTTTTGAAGATCTATAATGGTGGAGCGTGAAGTTTTTTATCAGAGGAAAATTAGGGACAACAAGATTAGTGATACCACTGATATGATGGAGAAGTGACTGCTCTTTAGTGTTTTCTCCATGGTCAGCTTTGAATGTTTAGGAAGCATGATATGTCAAAAAAAGTCAGAGTGCAGCTATGTAATGCAAGACCTGTTAAGGAGGATAGAAAACACTGAGGTAACTACTCAGTTCTTAAAAATGTCTCTCTTCTTTCTTTCTGCTTAATTTCTATGTAATTTCTTATTTTAAATTGTTACAGATTTCCTTCTTAGTTTGTATTTTTTATAATTTAATCCTTAAAGGACATACGTAAAAATTAATCATAGCACCTTATCGCAAATAAATACACACTACATTTGAGTATGCACTTAGACTTCGTCACAGAGCTAAGCATGTGTTTCAGCTTTGTTCTGAATGAAGATTTTTTTTCTACCTTGGAGCTTTATCCTAGTACTTGCCATTTCATCCAGATTCCTTTAAGCTTCCCATCAGAGATTAAGTTGCCTTTAATGGAAATGGGATAAGGTCCTAACTAAACTGGAATTACTATAAAGCTGTATATATACCATGTAAATCAAGTTGTCACTTAGTTTAAAAAGTCATAGATAATACTAACATGCTTTTTCCTGAGGCAATAGTATCTGATTTAATATGGTAATACTCTTACATCAAATACAGAGGCAGACCTTCATGCATGTATTTCCAGTTTATAAAAAAGATTGCTTTAAGGTTATCTTGAATTGCTGTTACATTTTAAAACAGAAATGTCAATATTGTTCTTAGGCAGAATTTCATTACTATTCCTAATATTCATTATAAATTTGCTTTCAGCAGACATTGAGGGGCTTTTAGTATATAAAGGGTTTTTTTGTGTTAAAAGATTTTCATCATTAATTTACAATAAAGTGTTAAAATTGTCATTTTCACCCTCACTAACCCATGAAATCAGTTGTCTGTCTGATTTATTGGGAGCTTAGCATATTTTAACAAATGAGATAAAGGAATAGATGCTTTGTGAGAAATAAGTTTCCATTTTACAGATATAAAAAGTCTCATAACAAATCAGTTCTGCCATAAAAATTATAAGCACAAGGCATACTGTGGATCATAAGATTTTTTCCTGAGTGTTTGTAAGCTGAATAATTTGCTTTCATTACACCTTAGATGAGCAGAAAGGGTAATTTTTATTTATTGATATTTTTGGTCACATGACAGCAATGTCAAAATTCCAAGGAAGTATGAGATAAACATTTGGCATCTCTCAAAGAATATTAAATCATTATGCCAAGTATATTACAGATGGGGGATGCCTCCTGTGTTACGAACTGATGATGAAACAATAGGGAATACAAAGCCTATAGTAAACGACTATTAAGGACAGACTGTAAGACTGATCATATAGTCTTTGAGACATAAAATAACATCAGAGAAACCTATTGAAAATATGTCAGAGTAAAGACTCCTCAGATTCACTCCTACTTTAATATTTTCAGGCAACAAGAAAATATCCTTGGCATTTTTTAAGGTATAATTGTTTCAATGGATAAACCTGATATCAATGTTATAATTAGTTGAAACTTGCATTAAGAAAAAGAAGTTCTTTAAGAAAACATGATAAGTACTTGAAGAAACTCTGAGCTAACAATACAGACATATAGGATATTTTCAACAATAAAGATGACATGGTATAGTATATAAAATATTTAGTGAAAATTCATAGAATGTATTCTAGTTCAATATTTGGTATAAAATATGTCAGATTCAAATTTTGAACAATTTTTTATAAAAGAAATATAATTTCTAATGTTATAATCCCTTTCTGATGAACCTTTTAGTCCCATTAAGCCCTTTGGATTTCACGGCAGAAGTTACTAATCTCATAGGGGATGGTTGAGTTTCACTGGAAAACAGTACACAGATTTCCATTCTCTGCACCTCAAATAAGATTTCAGGAACTGCTATCTTCCTGCTTTCTTGGTTTTTAAAAACTGGAGCATACTTCTTCACTATGACCTTATGACCTCCCTATAAGGCACATGTATCAGCTTCCCAAAGCATGGAGGGAACTGTCCAACCTAATGAGTCTGACTCCTCACCTATCTGTTCTTTTTGAAAAGAAGAAAAAATGGCTTTGAAAATCAATAAAGAACGTTTTTCCCTTTTCCTTTCCATGTCTAAGATACAACCTGCCCGGTTTTTCAAGGGTTAGCAAACACAGTATGCACTTCACCATTGAATAATGTTTATTTCTATACTATTTTATATTTCTTAAACAAATAGACTGACACAATTCTTAATAAATCAACTTAATGCATATACAGCATTTGGCTAAGAGTCATACATGTAGAAATAAAAGGCTCCCATATCACCGATTGAATTCTGAGATCATCAGGGCCAAGGCACATAAACATCAACAAGGGAGTTATATATTGTATGCTTCAGCTAGCCAAATGCCATTGCTTTATGGAATTATACAGTATTTAAATTGAAAATTATTTCTAAGTGTTAGAGCATTTATTAGTGAACATTCTGGCTACAAAAGCTTTAAACACCATTTTGCTGTGTCCCAGTACTAGGAAATGAGTGTGCACTAAGAAGCAGTCAAACAATCTGAGTTAATCATAAATAATGCAGTAAGAACTGAAAATGAGAACACCCAAATAAGTCACTGTTTGCACTGCCTAGAAGTGAATAGCTAATAAAACTGAGAACTCTGCTTAACTTTGTGTAACTGTGAGATAATAAAATGTAAATAAAAAAAACCCCAAGATGTGTAAGTTTCTAGAATTTTCCTATCCCAAAAATTGATAATAGGTTTATTTAAATTTATCTGAAATGTCAGATTATTTTATGTCCTATAACATAAAATCCTACTACTTTTTAAAGGCCTGACATTGTATTTTATTCAGATGAATAACACCACTGAAGTTCACTCAATCGGAGAAGAAAAAAATAAAAATTAAATTAAAACCAGGGAAGATAGCTGTGTTGTCTGGCTTCATGAGCATTTCAGTCGTGTTTATTCAGTGTTTCAAATGAAATTGGGAGATTAAAGTAGCTCTAGCCACTATCTGATATGGATTAGAAAGCTCAGAACATTGCTTGCACTTCTTTCGTTTCTTTTTATTAGACGTGGCACATGGAACTCAGTGCATCAGATCTCCTGACAGCAACCAGGATTTGGCACCACAGAGCCTATAGGGATGCTGTGAGGTGCCAGTGCTGAAGCAAGGGAGTGCAAGATAGCTATAGACATCTTACTATGCTCGTGACCAAATTTCCAAGGAGCCAGTATTTGTACTCTCCTGGCAAAAGGATAGCATTCTCATCTGATGTTTTTTTCAGTGCTTACAAGTATTGCCAAGGTTGAGAGCTTGATGGAGAATACACTATTTGGGCACAAAACTTTTTCAGCACGTTTCTCAGACTTTTAGTTCATGTAAAGCACATTTTTAATCTTTGAAGAAATAATCATAATCAATTTCAAGGCAAAAAAAGGGAAAGAGAAACGTGGTAAAAGCCAAAAGTATTTGAAAATTGGAGAAGTGAGTTTATTTTAATGCTTTTCTGCATAGGCCATTATGGAGATAAAGTTGACTGGGATTCAAACACATTGCTTAAAAAAAATCCTTATGATGTCAGACTTTCTTTGGTGCAGAAGCAAGAAGAGTTTCAGTGTCCGTGTAATAAACACTGCTTGATTTTTCTTCTCAATTAGCTTCTTAAAATGATGGGTACTGTGATAGATACTGTTAATATTCACAAGTGTATTTATGTGTTGAAGTGTGCTGTATTTTGCCTTTCATTTGAGAAACATATTATCTTTCTTATTTGCTAAGTACAACTTTCAAGCTAGTATTTGTATATGATTTCGATGCTCCCATGTTTTACTGAAATTCATCTCTCCTAACCAATGAGTTCTACTATGACAAAAGAATCTGTCACTTTAATCCTTATACCATCAAACTTTCAGAAAAGTTGTGTTTGGCTATTTGTACTGTATTTTAAAAGCTGACTTGCTTATCAGTAGAACCGTGCCTTATTTTTTATGGGTCAAGAGATTTTCCACAAAAGAAATAAAGTCATACTGGTATATACTGACAAAAGGAGTAGGAAGTTAGAGCAAATCTGCTTTTAACAAGAGGTTCATTGACCTCCATATGGTAAAAAAAATTCCCTTGTCAGTCCCAGAGCACTGTTTCTTGCCTATCTCAGCAGTTACTAATACTTTGCTGAAAGTACCTATTGATGTGTATATTGATATATCCAAAGACAGAAGATACAGAAGGGAAATAGCAGTTTGCAAATTACACTGTAAGAATTTTTTTTTTATTAACCATTGCAGCATGGACTTCTGAGGGTTTTCTGAAAACTATTTCATAAAGATTATCAATATGTTTCTAAATTGCAGTAATTACATAGTAATTTCTCTATAAATTAGTCAGGACTGGAAAGTGTAATCACAACCTCCCTTCTAATACTCTTGAGATTTGGCTAAATTTGACCTAGATCTATATAAACATTTTTTTAAATTGTGAAATCAGTTTAAGATTCCACAGCTGCATAAACACATACAGTTTATATCTGCTAGATGAGGAACAAAGCATGGAAACTAATGATTCCCTACAAATTTGTCCAAAGTGTACTTCTAAGTTTGTATATTTAACTGGATTGTCTAGCACTTTCAAGTCAAAATTTCTTTTAATAATGCACTAAAATCCTGCTTAGTAATCTAGGTTTGTAGCCCCTCAAAACTTAATTAACAATTAATATCAACTGAAAATATGCTTTCAGATGAACCAAATCATACCTTGCTGTCAGTATAGCCCTTGAAACAGCTTACATGCATATTTACTAAAGCCAAGCATTGTTTCAGTCTCTATGACTTGATGAGTTTTTATATTGATGTTAACTGTGTTTTTACAGTAGTTACAGTTTTTTCCAGCATGATTAAAGTAAAATACAGCGCTGACAATTTTGTGGCACAGCAAGACCTTTGAGAGGCAGCAATCATGTTAACTAGCGATGCAAATTGTGTTAAAATATCTCAGACACAAAAAAATATCAAGATTTGATAATACAATATGGTTTCTTTCTTCTCTTCAAAGTGTCACCTCCTGTTATATCTTGCATATTGATAAATGAAACGTGTTTAATAACCAAGTAATTTGTGGATGGCTGAAAATCAGATAGTTGAAAAAATTATTTTCTTTGAGGATAAGTTGAAGTCATCTCTTTTGGTGTTGCAAATCAAGTTAATATTCACAAAATCAAGCTAATTTTTTTTAGTGTTACAGTTCAGGTTCAGTCTAGAATAGAGCTCAACATTCACTTCAGATTCACTGCAAATGGGATCTGCTTAATCAAGAGTGTTTAGAACTTAACTCAGTTCAGCAATTTGATGGAAGTTGAAATTCCTAAGAGTTAAATTTATGTATGGGAAAAAATACTGACTGCCTGTTAGCTATACCGTGTGTATCTGAGAGTGGAATAATCTGGACTGGATTTAACAAGGTGCTGTCTCTCCTGTTCAATTCTTTCTTTTGAAAGAAATCTCCTGTCATTTTACCAATCACAGTTTATGTTCTGTAAGTACTCTACTTTTACATGGAGGTAACTAAGGGTAGAATTTGGTAAAACTTCTCACATTGTCATGATTGTTTCCAGTTAATACTAATAACAGACTATTTTTCAGAAGGAATCTAGAGTGGTTTCAAATGTCATACAAAATAATAATATCCATAAAACTGTATATCTATTATTAAATGGAAGCATTTTCTTGATAGTTTACCAGGAAACAGTTGAAGATGCCATTACTCTAATAGCTGTGAAATCTGTTACACTTATTAGAGATCATTTCCAAGCTGTAACACAGCTAAGACTTCAAGGATTTGTAGAGTGAAAGGCAGAGGCTACAGTCCTAATTTGTGTAGGATTAGATAATAGAGGATTCTGCATTTTTGTTGAACTCTATCGGTGCTTTGGCTAGTAGTTTCTATTTTAGAAATCTGGAATTAAAATAAAAATTGCAGTAATCACTCTATTATGTAAAAATGATTAATGCCGTGTATGTTCCATGGGACAAATATTTCCCTTTCATGAAGCTCAAGTACAAAAAAAAAAAAAATAATTCAGATGTTTCAATGCATCAAAAAGACTACATAAAACTATCCCTTTTGTTTTATGTAAGACTAAAAATTTCTTACATAACTCATGTGGTTATTTAAACCTTTACCACTAGTTTATGTGGTTCATTTTCACCTACTGTGAACCTAAGTCTATTGTCTTCCAGACAGATTGTTCAGATTGTTAAATGCCACATATTTTCTTGACCTGAGTTAGTTAGAAAAATAATTCTTTCTGTCATCCCATTCAAAAGTTCTTTATTTGTTGGATTGTATGCCTGCTCTGCCACATGTGTTCATTTCATTCCTCAGATATCT
The DNA here is from genome assembly GCA_013400255.1 of Sitta europaea. Taxonomy (NCBI): domain Eukaryota; kingdom Metazoa; phylum Chordata; class Aves; order Passeriformes; family Sittidae; genus Sitta; species Sitta europaea. The sequence continues at coordinate 221,598 of VXBS01000183.1, forward strand.
AAAATATTTCCAGTATATATTCTCAGTAATTTGAAAAGTAAAAAATTGTTCAGCATCCAAATGAAAATCAAGGCTTCTGAAATATCGCATTTGTATTATTTGAAAATAACAATAAATATTTAGGCACCTACGTTTACATTTCTTTGGATGTCTCCATGGAGTCCTAGTAGTATCCAGCGTTTGTCTGCAGATGGTTAGAAGACAAGACTTTTTTCATGTTCAGTTCTTGGTCTTAAATCTACTAGTTTTTTATGATTAGAGTAATTTGAAGAAATAAATATAACAGTCTTGTGAAATCTCCATCAATTTGCAGATTATTGCTAAAATATACAAATCAGGTCCAAGTTTGTTGTGTTTTTGCTTAGCTTTTGAAAGAAATTATTCAGCTAAGGATTCATGGTTGGTTTGGGGTTTTTTGTTTTTGCTATTAATTTTATATTCCTCCCCTCACTGAGACTGACTTTAATTTTTGCCCATATTTTAGTTCACTGCAATTAGTTTAACATGCTGTAGTATCATCAGAATTTAAACTGTTTAATATTTCATCCCTGAGTTTTGACTTGCCTAAATTGTATCACTTTATCTTTCTTTTTAGCAAATGTACTTTAATGATAAATAGTAGACGTGAGAGAATGAGCCAAATGACATAATTTTTGATGCAGTCAGTAAGCATGCACTTTTTAAATTTTGCCTTAAATTTTAGAGTATATAGTGATGAAAGCAGTGAAATACCTATTAGTCTCATTACATATTTCTAATGCAAGTGGATTTTTATGCAGAAAACTCCACAGTTGTAAACAAGCATTATAATGAAAGAAAATTTCACTATATAAAGTGTCTTACCAGGGTCTTACAAAGTTTCCTACAAATTTCTTTTTGAGTTGATGCTACCTTTAACTTAGGCTCCTGAAAGTGACAGAGTTTTAGGGGGAGATTTTTTGTGCTTGAGTAATGTCACAAGGCAATGTAATAATTTCTTCCTAGATGCTTATAAGATTTGTCTAAAATAACTTTAGATAACTTGTATGTAGATAACTCAGGTAACAGATAACATATGCTGCACTTTAACATCAGTTTCTCCTTTTAATGTTTAGCTGGTGGACAGTATTACTTTCACCAAACTAGTGAAAAATATTGTATTGACTTGTTCATGTTGCTGTTGTTTTTGTGGACATGAATTTTTGTTGTTGAAACATGAAAACATCTATGTTATTCTTATATGCACATATGTGACCATCTCATGTTAGCAGTATCTGCTAAAGACTGGTGACTGCTTAGATTTCAAATTCACATCATAGAGAACATGAGCCATATAACTGGAAAATACATCATCTGGACTATTTTTGGTGTTCGCTTGCACAGAATCACAGAACTCTGGACAGCACCCTGGAGCTCAGCTTTGCCTCAGCTTTATGATTGTTAGGGTTCTGAGAGAGAAAGAACAGTTTTAAGGATGAAAATTTTATTATGTGCTTTATGATGCTGATTTATTTGGCATTATAAACTAGGCTAGATGTTGTGATCTTTTTTTGTCATTTGGCTTGTCACCATTAACACTGCAGATGTTCAGGTGTGAAAGCTGACATAAAAAAATTTTGGATTTCTCAGAATCTGAAGATTTTTTCTGATTCTATTAAAGCAGGAAAAGAAAGTGAAAATGTATCAGTATGCATGGTTTTACTGTAGTAAACAAACACATCATTGAAATAATAGAACTTTGATGTGAAACATAGTCCCACAGCAATAACAATCTGAAGACACAGTAATGACTAATTTAGCGATCACACAAATTTTGCAAAACTTTCAAAGCATTTTGGTTAATAAATCCTCCTTCAGGGGGGAAAAAAGCACAAAAAACCCCAACATTTTTAAAAGCATGAGCAGAGGAGGGCAAGATGATAAGAGGGAAAATAAATTATGTCCTCATAAAACTTCCCTTTAACTTGTTTGTAAATGCAAATAAAAAAGCCTAGCTTGTATTGTGTGTACTAAACACTACAATGCCTGATGTTAAATGAAGCAGTGGAGGTCAGGAAACTTATGAGGCATAAAAGGAGTAAGATTAGAAAGAGCATAGTAAAGAAGAAATCAAAAAAGGGATTCTGATATGGTATAGAATATTTTGGAAGGCCAAAACTTTTTCAGAGTAAAAATTGATTCCATAAATTTCAAACAAGATTCAGTACTTTTGCTCAAAAAAGGCATGATAGCTCTCAGTGTATATAATTCCACAGGAAAAATGTTTTGCTGAGTTGGAATGCCAGTAGGGAACAAATGAAGCAGGACAGAGTATGCTTTGTTCAGAAATTCAGTGGCTTAATTAGAATGAGAGAACTGATTCAACCATTTAAGAAAATACAATAAATGCTCTTTTCAATCTCCTTTCATTTGGCCATTTAAAGAAGAAGCAGTGGTGAAACATTGCCCTAGACGTTTCCTGTATTGTCAGGCCTTATGTGAAGGAGATTAAACAACAATCATTCCCATGTTTGTGGGGAGAGCTGAGGAACAGATGATTTTCAGAAAGCAAGCACCACTTTGACTGTTAAATTATTTCCTCTGCTAGTTCATCCTGACTTTACATATCTGCTGAACACTGCAGTGGTTTAAAGGTAGTAAGGATCGAGACATCTTTAAGTGAATGAAGCTCCTGTATTATCAGCTGGTATTTCATTAATATCTCTTGAGTTCTTTGTATAATGCATCCAAAAAGGAATTTGAAACAGGGTGTGTACATAAATACACACATATGTTTTTATATAGACATTAAGCACACACATATGTAACCTGTATAACAAATTCAAATTCTACAAAAACCCCAAAAAATGTTTGGTTGGTTGTTTTTTTATTCCCCGAGATAAATATTCCTAATACAGTATTGAAATACAATAAATCAGAGAGGAAACAGTCTAAGATGGTCCTGGAAAGTGTGGAAAATAACTTCCTAACACAGCTGATGAATGAGACAACTAAGAAGACACCCTGTTGGACTTGGTGTTTGTGAATGTGGAGTGGTGTGTCATACTTGGAGACATCCTGAGCATAACAAGCAAGTATAAAATCTTTGGTTCTCGCAGAACTAAGGTGGGGATCAGCAGAAATTCTACAATGGACTTCCAGAAGGCAGTCTTTGAACCGTTTAGGAATCTAGTTGAGAGTCTCTCTTGGGAGGCAATCCTGGAGGGCAAAGGACTCCAGGAAGGCTGGACATTCTCCAAGAAGGAAATCTTAAAAGTGCAGAAGCAGACCATCCCCATGTGCCAAAAGAAAAGCTGGTGGGAATGACTGGTGTGGTTGAATGGAGACCTTTCACCAGACCTCAGGAAAAAAAGAGAGTTTTCTGCACAAAAAACTGACTGGATGTCCAGGCCAAAAGAGTTGTGGTGAATAAAGGAAATCCAGTTAGTAGCTGGTCATTATTGGTGATCATCAGGGTTTGGCATTAGGGCTAGTTCTGCTTAATATCTTCATAAATTATTTGGTCCAAGGGGATTGGGTGGACCTTCAGTCAGTTTGCAGATCGCACCAAGCTGGGCAGGAGTGCTGTTCAATTGGAGGGTAGGGAGGCTCTGAAGAGAATTATGGACAGGCCTCAGTCAAGAGTATGTGTACTCTTTTGGGACTGTCACTGTAAGAAAAATATACTGAGGTGCTGGATCATGTCCAGAGAAGGGCAACAAACCTCTAGAGAACAATTCCTATGAGGAATGGCTGAAGGAGCTTGTGTAGTTCAGCCTGGAGAAAAGACAGCTCAGGTTCTATTCAGTGAACAGCGCACCTGTCCAAACCATCAATGTCTCCAAGGAATCACTGCGGGAGTCAACGTCAAAGGTTTTGAAAAGGCCCAGATAGACAACATCCATGGTCTTTTCCTCATGATTAAAGTAAAAGTGATGTTAACATAAGAAAACACAATAATATTCTTCGTTGGTACTCTAAGGCAGGAAACCCCGAACTGCAACAGAAATAAAATGCTAATTAACATCAAGAGATAAGCAGTAAACATGTGTATTGAAAGACATATCTGAACAATTTTCACACAAAATAAGAATAGTAAGTGATAATTCTGTCTCTGTTTTGCAGCTAGGTATATTAAACACTTTCAAATATCAATGAACCAGCGAAAACCCCAGACATTTTCATGATACTTTGTTCCTTGATGTAGAAGAATCTCTTTGTGGTGAGGGAGCAGAGTTCTTGAGATATCTTGTATCTGTTGTATATATGAGGGAAGTTTTCTATACTTTTCTAAAAAGTCTTAGCTTCAGATAACAATAGCAGTGCACTGGACTTGAAATTAATGAACACAGAATATCTTCTCTATTCTTTCCTGAGCTGAAATTTTAATTTTCCTCATCCTTTTAACTAGTGGTCTCACTCGTAGTATGAACTAAACACTCAGGGTATTCTAGCTGGTCTTATCTTCCTTTTCTTTTGCTACTAATGTCACCACAAGATCAATATGCTCTCAATTTCCTTTCATTCTTTCTTTCTTTCTCGATTCACTATTCTGCCCCTTTAGTTTCCAACTACAGAAAACACATAAAGAGACATGCAACTATCCTCACAGTTTTTTTATTTTATAATTTTGTTCTCTTTATTAATCAGAGTCTTGAAAACAGACTAGAGATGGGGTCACTACCTGAATTTTCAATCAGAGTAGACACTCTTTAGTTTGTACTTAATTTAAATCATTCTGGAGGTGGTTCAAATATATTATGCTGTCTTGAACCAGGTTAAAATTGAATTAAGAACACTGTTGTGTTCTGAACCTGTTGAACTCAGCTGGTTTGAAGCCACAACTTTTCCTTCACCTGTAGAGAAGTCAAATGAAGACAAGATTTAATTTTGTGTCTTAGGCATGGGCCAGGCACATAATTTGAGTTTCCAACTGCCAAAAATCTGAGAAATGAGAAAAACAGTAGTGACAGATGAAAGGAACTAGAAACAAAATTCTGAAATTGCATTATTAGAACACAGTGTTTATTGTAGTCATTAAGGCACCTGTGTTAACATTTATTAGCAAAAAGGAATGTAGTGCAGGAATCACCATGGTTAACTAGATGTAGTAGTTATCTGTCTGTAACGATTTTTCTTTAAGAAAGTAGGTGGTCTGAGCTATCTTTTTCGCAACTGGCATAAAAACCAGCTTGGTTTATGAGAAGCAGGACTGGTGAGGATTTGTGAGGAGATTTTTTCCCCATATTTTAATGAGGAGAGTTAGTTTTAAGTCCATAGTTCACTAGCAAAGAAAAAAAAAAAAAGAATTTGTCAGGCTTGCTAGCATTGTAAGTACTATTGAAATAATTGCTGCATTTCCAGTAGAGACTTCACATTATAATTAAACAGTAGTGATTTGTATTGAAAATTAATCATACTATGGCTACTGTAATCTGGTCTCCTACAGCTAGTAGACAGATGGTTCATTTTTTAAAGTTATAAATATAAATGAGAATATTAATACCATTAGGAATAAACATTAGTAATATCTAGTATATTTATGATACCTTTTTTCTGGAATATGTATTTTAAGTCTAATTTTGAATATAGGAAAGAATGTATTTTGATGGTTACCTTATAGTTTAAACACCTTCTTTCTAGAACAAAAATAGGTCCCTGGGGTCCATCCTCCTAATTCAAACTTTCTCTTGAAAAATATTACTTTACAGAGGTGTTTGTACTTCTCATGGAGACCAAAAAGGAAGCAAAGAGTGTGAGAAAAACCCCCCAAACATATATTTGTATAATAGTTTATGATGTTTGAAAAAAATAAAGTAACTTTAGAAGACTGTAGCACAAATCACTTTTTCTACTCAGGAAAAATATTGTTTTTCAAAATAAATAAAGTGGTATTGAACTGGATCATTATATACTACAAAATAAATGAGATGTACATTCATGTTTATTGCTGAGAGTTTTGGGGACACATAGTACGGTCTAGATACTTTCCTCTTGGCTGATGAGAGCTGTTTCCTACATGTTTATGCAACTCACTGCTATAACAGACACAGGTATTTGTACTGATCAAATCTGAGGAGTTAATTTTTCCTGCAGCAGCCTATATTCTGCTGTGTTTTCAGCAGGGGAACAAAAGAATGTTGATAACACATCAATATCTTGGCTATTGCTGAATAGGGCTTGCACAACTTCAACACCTTCTCCGTTTCTCTGTCTCCTCAGTCAGTAGGATGTGGTGGGCGAGAGGTTTGGAGAGATAGAGCTGTGACAGGTGATCTGAACTGACTAAAGAGGTACTCCATGCTACACAGTATGTTCAACAACCAAAATAGGAGGAAGTTCTTTGAAAGTAACCATTTCTTGGAGACTTGTTGGACATCTGTTTGTTGGTAGTGATTTTTGCACCACTTGTGTTTTTCACAGATAAGCCAAAGATTTTACTATGTCAGTTGCAGCTGGAGTCAAGGCAACTCTCATAAACAAGTCCAAGTTACCTTGTAAACCTACATAACCTATTTGCTATTTTTTTCTTCCCTCTTTCAATAATCAAACACTAGCTGATAGAAGAATTTAAGCCATTAACAAATGACAAATTTGGCCCATATTGACTCATTAGCAAAGAAAATTAATTAGTTTAGGACCTTCAAATTGGGGTCAAAGGTGTAAAGCAACTTAACATCCTAAAAAAAATAATTATACACTTTTACTGAAGGAAGGATTTATAATTGAAGTGTCTGTCCTGGTTAATTAGATAATTAGTGTGCACCAGTATCATTACATACTGTGGTAATATATTTATAAAATAATGCAGAGGGACATTTTGAAGTTGAACAATACTAGTTTGAATTATTATATACAATACTGAAATTGGGGTGAAGATGAAGGTTTGTGACTTTGGATGTTGGATAATGAGATAGCCTTCATAAGGTTGTATTTCTGGCTTAGCAAATTCTCAATGGCATTGAGCTTCATTAAAAGAGCTCTTGGGATACATCTACCAAGGACAGTGCTTAGATGTAGGAGAGAAAATTATGGTCAAGTGCTCTAATATGCTGAAATCTACAGAAGTCTTGGGCATGAGGGAACAGTAACAGACCTTCAGAAAATAATAAACAGGTGAGAAACTTTCTTATAATTTCACTGGAACCAAGATGGCAAGGTGTCTAAAAAACAAAACCAGAAACTCCATCTATATATAAAAGATTCTAATGAATGTCGTAGCTTGGATAAATTGAATCTTGCTGGCAGAGTATCTGTGAGGTCTTTCTACCAAAACTTCTTCAGGAAATTTTGCAGGAATATATGATGTGAAGACATTATATGGAGACAAAAATATAATTACTTGAGTAGATCAATAATTGGCTAGAAGCTTCTACTCAGAGGTGAGGAGTGAAAATATATTTTTCAAAATGAAAGGTCTTTGCTTGAACACATGATTTTCAACAGATTTGGAAGTAATCTTAAAATTGGTGTGAATAATGAGGTGATAAAATTTGTTGGTAGTTCAATACAGTAAGAAGGAAATCCCACTGTGAATGATTACAAGAGTTACTGCATAATCATGTGGTATATAAAATCCAGATGAGATTTACTGTAAAATGATGCAGTTGGGAAAACTTCACACGAAGCAAATGGGCACTGACTTGACCTTTGTCCTCGGGAGTGAAATCTTTATGTTATAACATTGTTCCACAAAAAATGCCACCTCCGTTCTCAGCAGTGGCAAATTACAAATGAAGTGCTAAGTACTAATCATGAAAGGGAAAAAAAACATACCAGAACACATTTTTATCCCACTGTATAAATAAATAAGTAAATAAATAAATAAATAAATAAATAAATATTTGTAAAGATCTGAAGAATCACAAGTGTCACAATGTTCTGGCTTTGGCTTGGGTAGAGGTAATTTTCTTTGCAGTAGATAATAGGAGCCTGTGTCTTGGATTTGTGCTGGAAACAGTGTTGGTAGCACAGGTATGCTTTAGTTATTGCTGAGCAGTGGTTGCAGTGTCAAGGCTTTTTGTGCTCCTTGTAGCACCTCCAGTGAGCAGGCTGGGGTTGCACAAGAAGTTGGTAGGAGGCAGTCAGGACAGCTGACCCCAAATGACCAAATGGCAAATGCTCATCATAGAAAGGTGAGGAAAGAAGAAGGAAGGGGGGGATGTTTGAAGCAATGTCATTTGTCTTCCCAAGTCACCGTTACGTGTGATGGAGCTCTGTGATGCTTTCTTGTCTATTTCTCAACATATGCCTGTCAATGGGAAGTGGTGAATGAATTCCTATTTTTGCTTTTGTTGTGTGCACAGCTTTCGGTTTCTCTATTAAATTTCTTCTATCTTAACTCATGAGTTTTCTCACTTTTCTTATTCTCTCTCCCATTCCAAAGTGAAGGGAGTCAGAGACCAGCTGTGGGATGCCTAGTTGTTGGCTGAGGTCCAATCATGGCACATGAGTATCAAGAAAGGATGAATATGTGTGAATCTAGTATATCTTCCACATTACAATATGAAAAATTTTAATTAAAGTAATAGGAAGCAGGCTAGAAACCAAAGAGCATNATATATAAAAGATTCTAATGAATGTCGTAGCTTGGATAAATTGAATCTTGCTGGCAGAGTATCTGTGAGGTCTTTCTACCAAAACTTCTTCAGGAAATTTTGCAGGAATATATGATGTGAAGACATTATATGGAGACAAAAATATAATTACTTGAGTAGATCAATAATTGGCTAGAAGCTTCTACTCAGAGGTGAGGAGTGAAAATATATTTTTCAAAATGAAAGGTCTTTGCTTGAACACATGATTTTCAACAGATTTGGAAGTAATCTTAAAATTGGTGTGAATAATGAGGTGATAAAATTTGTTGGTAGTTCAATACAGTAAGAAGGAAATCCCACTGTGAATGATTACAAGAGTTACTGCATAATCATGTGGTATATAAAATCCAGATGAGATTTACTGTAAAATGATGCAGTTGGGAAAACTTCACACGAAGCAAATGGGCACTGACTTGACCTTTGTCCTCGGGAGTGAAATCTTTATGTTATAACATTGTTCCACAAAAAATGCCACCTCCGTTCTCAGCAGTGGCAAATTACAAATGAAGTGCTAAGTACTAATCATGAAAGGGAAAAAAAACATACCAGAACACATTTTTATCCCACTGTATAAATAAATAAGTAAATAAATAAATAAATAAATAAATAAATATTTGTAAAGATCTGAAGAATCACAAGTGTCACAATGTTCTGGCTTTGGCTTGGGTAGAGGTAATTTTCTTTGCAGTAGATAATAGGAGCCTGTGTCTTGGATTTGTGCTGGAAACAGTGTTGGTAGCACAGGTATGCTTTAGTTATTGCTGAGCAGTGGTTGCAGTGTCAAGGCTTTTTGTGCTCCTTGTAGCACCTCCAGTGAGCAGGCTGGGGTTGCACAAGAAGTTGGTAGGAGGCAGTCAGGACAGCTGACCCCAAATGACCAAATGGCAAATGCTCATCATAGAAAGGTGAGGAAAGAAGAAGGAAGGGGGGGATGTTTGAAGCAATGTCATTTGTCTTCCCAAGTCACCGTTACGTGTGATGGAGCTCTGTGATGCTTTCTTGTCTATTTCTCAACATATGCCTGTCAATGGGAAGTGGTGAATGAATTCCTATTTTTGCTTTTGTTGTGTGCACAGCTTTCGGTTTCTCTATTAAATTTCTTCTATCTTAACTCATGAGTTTTCTCACTTTTCTTATTCTCTCTCCCATTCCAAAGTGAAGGGAGTCAGAGACCAGCTGTGGGATGCCTAGTTGTTGGCTGAGGTCCAATCATGGCACATGAGTATCAAGAAAGGATGAATATGTGTGAATCTAGTATATCTTCCACATTACAATATGAAAAATTTTAATTAAAGTAATAGGAAGCAGGCTAGAAACCAAAGAGCATTCCTCTATGAAGTTAGGTTGTGCAATTCTTTGCTATGGCATATTGTTGATTTAGACAACTTACGGAGACTGAAGAGGAGTAAATTCAGGAAATGCTTTCCCTAGTTATCTTCTGTAGCTTTCACAGGAGGAAGATGTTCCTGTTGATGCAGTACAGCTGTTCTTAAGGAGTTTTTTGTGGTTTTTTTCATTCCTTCATCAACAATGGAGAACGCGTTTTTCCTGTGCTTAAATATGAATATGTCAGAAGCGGAACAAGGCTTTATATTCTTTTCTAGCTAAACAAAGCTATCATTTCATATGTTCTTATAAAGATAAACTTTTAAATACTAACTTCAAAATATCCAAAAACTGTTGGAGATGTATTGTGTTTTATGTGCATGTCTCTGCATAACTCTCATGAGCAGAAGTATGTGAATTTACAAGGCTGTGAAATGACCAGAAGCTATGCTTATATGGCAATACAGTGATGTGGTGAAATTCTGTACCCGATCTTTTAGTAGCAATGTCTATGGACCTTATGTATTCCAGAAAAATACCATCTAGACATACACTCTATGATCCATAATTAATACAGTTGTGACCATGCCACTGCCACCCCTAATAGGTAATGATCTCGCACATAAATGCAAGAGTTAGTGAATTTGTGAGATAGTGAATTAATGAATCAATGTAGTAGTGAGTTAGAAAGTTAACAAATTAGACCAGTCTGTTAAAAGGAGATTGCCTCCTCACACTATTACACTCAATACACATTTTATGTAAAGAAGGACCCGGAGTCTTGCTGGATAGCAAGTTGACCAGCTCTGTGCCCTTGGGTCCAGGAGGGCCAATGGTACCCTGGGTGCATCAGGAAAGGCATGGCCAGCAGTTCAAGGGAAGTGATTCTGCCTCTCTACTCAGCTCTAGTGACACCACATCTGGAGCACTGTGTTCAATTCCAGTCCCCAAAGTTCAAGAAAGAGAAGGAGCTTCTATAGTATGTACATGATCAGGGGTCTGGAGAATCTCTCTTATGAGAAGAGATGGAGGGAGCTGGGTATATTTAATCTAGAGAAGAACAGACTGAGAGGGCATCTCATCAATATAAATATCTCAAAGACATTTGTTAAGAGGAAAGTGCCAGACTCTTTTCAGTGGTGCCCAGAGACTGGACAGGGAGCAAATGTCCTAAACTAAATCACAATAAGTTTCACCTCAGCATCAGGAAGAACTTATTTCATTGCAGGTGGTAAGGCACTGTAAGTCTGCTCAGGGAGGTCACGGAGTCTCCCTTTCTGGAGAGGGTCAAACCCCGAGTTCCTGCTCCAGGTGACTCTGCCTTGGCAGAGGAGTCAAACTAACTGCTCTCCAGAGGTGCCTTCAAACCTTAATCATTCTGTGGTTCTGTGATATATTTGTCTTTTTAAAATTTTATATTGTTAAGTAAAAATCTTAGGCAGAAATAAAATAGAAATAGGCATAAATGAAAGGGAAACATCTTCCCCCCCAATAATTTCTCAAAGAGTACTACAAAAATAAAAATTTAGTGGAAGGCTGTGATGTTGTCCCTGAAAATAAGCCTTCTGATTTGTTTTAGTATAATAGAGTCAGTTCTCATGAATTGTAAGATAAACAAAGATCATGTTTTCAGTCTTTGTAAAAAGATATCACCTGATGGACTTCTCAAGTGACCAGTGGAGATTGAGAGGTGGTAAGTTCTCTGTCCAATCTCTGATCACTGTCCAGAAACTTATATATATGAAGTCAACAATAAACTAGAAACTTCTTTTCTTCTTCTCTGCCTGAACACCTGTTGTATGTGTTACTGTGTTCCCTCTGTACATAACAGTGACACTGTGATGTTATTTTTTTTTCACTTATCCTATATGTGAAAGCAAATAAATTCAAAAACAGTTTAAAAAATGGTTAACACATCTGTTGCCACCATCTTGTGGGGAGATAGTTTAAGAAAAGGTTCCAAAAGATACAGACAAAAGCTATATAGGGACAGATTTTTACTGTAAAAGTTGAAGCAGTGGAGTTCATGTTAGAAAAGCTATATTTTATATGCTATGAAGTGAATTAGAATATATTTTTCAGGGAGCCTGTGTGTGCAGAGGACAGGCTGACTATACTTACAGGGCTATTTCATCTTTAAATTCTTCCGTTTTATGATTAATGGTCATTGATCTGACTGCAAACACACTGTTCTTTTCATATCAATGTTATAAACTACAACAATTGGATTACTGTCAACTCCTGAAGTTCTGTTCAGTGGTTCACCTTTCCTTGCATTTTTCTTGCTTGTATATTGCACATTTTTTCCTTTGTGCAGTTTTTTCCCTTTTTTTTTTAACTTGCTGAGAAATGCCTAAGTGACATTTTTTCTGCTAGGGTCAATGTGTTTAAGATAATGTTTATTCAGAAATTGTATTAATAGAGCTTCTTTCTGTCCCTGTGTCAGAGTATAATCACCATAAAGTACATGAACCTTCGCAAACATATACTTCACATGTGACCTATCTTTCTGATGGCACTTTATTTTAGAAGTGTTCTCATTATGTACTATGTTATAAGGACAGCTGGAAAGCTCAAAATAACAAAATTCTATCAAAATCCTGGCAGCACAAGTCACTACATTAAGGTTCCTCCTTCAAAAGACACATGAATACAATACAATATACATGACGGTCACAAGGGGACAAGATAAGAAACCACCATAATAGGATTTGCAAAGACATTTATAGGCCTCAGCTGATATAAAATATCAGATTATTTCTAGCAATTAGAAATTAACATGGACAGTTCTTGAAAGGCGTCATTCTAAAGACATTAATACTGAGAAAAATGAACATTTCTTTTATCCTTGATAATGGTCTTCCCGTGCAGTGTTTTAGGACTGAGAAACAGAGACAGCTGACATGAATGCCTTTGTTTTCCTATTTTAGGCAATGGATTGCAGATGCATCCTTCCATTTAGAAGCCCCTTTCTGTGTATCGTATTTCCACATAATTCCATTTATATTAATATGTTCAAGTATCATACTGGTATTTCTGAAGTGATAGTCCTGAGTTTGATCTGAAAACGATGTTTGCCAAGCCATAATCATAGCAATCACAGTGGATGAGCTTAAAATAAGCACCTCTTGTGAACCTGTGAAGCTCTCCTATAGAAGCACAACAGACAGAATTAAGAATTACTCCTCCTAAAAATAGTGACTGTTAAAAGGAACAGGGTTTTTTTAATTGTATCCATTTTTTGAATAATTTTCCAGAGAAGACAGGACTTACAGATGTTAAGACAACTCCACACTATCTTGTGTGTGGTTATCTGGTCTGGATTGCCAGGATGCAATACTATTCATCACCAGTATTGGCAGATTTATCACTTCATGTTCCAATCCTCTATTATGACAGTGTACACAACTTTTAAGAAGCTATGTGTTTCCTTTTATTGTGTAAATGTACCTGCTGTTTTGTAAACATACTTCCAAATAATCTGAAAATAGGTTACACATAAATCTTATGTTAATCAAGGATCTGAAAATATCTATATCTAAGATCAGCCAGAAATATCTATACTTCGGTTTATGTGAGCACTTAGGCATGTATCTATATATTCTCTTTTTTTCAAGGTAGTGAACATGAGCTCCCAAACTTTTATATCACTAGAGATTTATATTCAGTGACCAAGGCAGTTGGCTACTCTTCCTAAATGAAGTCATTTACTTTTTACAGCAATATTCAGTTTTCTGACCTCTATGCTCTTGGCATACATTCTTTCTGTCATAAGAAATTGTATAAGTCTTCCATGGAGGCACAAAACTGTCTTTAAAAAAAAAAAGATCCTCTTGTATTACATGAGGAAATTTTGCCAGTTATTCCTTTAATCCCATGATTAATGTGGAAAAGTAACACCAGACACATCTAATGGCATCCTAGCTTACACAACCATTTTCTCTTCAGTGCCTGAGTACAAATAGTCTTCTTTCTTTTACTCTGTAGCTTTCTTTATTGTTTCACTCTCCCATTTGCAAAGAGAAATCTTTATGAAAATTGACTGCTATCACAAATTCAACGTTTGCTGAAAAGTTTCCTGAGGTGAGAAGGGTTTTCTTTCTCTGTGTGAATAAATTCACTCATTTCTGATTTTAAGTACTTGATAAATTGTTTCTATGAAGTGTTCAAAACAGTATCAAAATAGGCCTTCAATAATATTTTGGTGCTATATTTCATGGAAGCTGTAATGTGTTAAAATGCCTATATCTCTACTTAAATAATGCTACATTTTTTGCCTTTTAGAAATAAGCAAATTATAAAGAAAGTTTCTCCTACCAGTGCCTGAAGTAAGAGAGAAGATTTGAGAGCCGTTAAAGACAAAATGGTTAAAAGGAAGTGAAAAGAAACTGTTAGGTGGAGGGAATAATGCTATTTTAACGGTGAAATGACAAAGAAGGAAAGAGGTCCTGAACAGAATCAAAATTTAGATAGGAAATCTTAAAACTTCAAGCCTGTTCTGGGAAGTGTCACACACTGGTGCAAATCAGAGCTAAGATGTGAAATTAGCCTCTTGACAAGCGATAGTATTTCAGGGACACCTACCATCTAAGTCTCTAGAAGCAAAACTCTACTTTCTCCTTTCCCATCCAGCAGTCTCAAAGTAGCAGAGAGGGAAGGATAAGGTAGTATTAGTGATGGGAGAAAGAGGATTATGTGTCAGGTGCTTGCAGGTAAATCCCATTGACCTATCTGTCCTTTGTGCTGTTGGGTAAGGCAGCCATATATTCTCTGAGGAATCCTTTATGACAGCTATTGCCTTAAGGCAAGATAAAGTCTTTTTCCCACTGCAGTAGCACTAAAGGGAATTACAAGAACTGAAGATAAAGGCCTGTTTGTTTCAGTAATAACAGACATTTTTGTCATGTGCTTAGATTGGGATTTCAAATACACTGAAATTCAGTCCTCATGGAAGGTAGAAATAACATTTTTTACAGGTTGTGTTGTACCCTCCTACTTGTTAATGAAGGTCTCCTTTCCTAATTAGTGCTCAGTTTTGTTCTACAGCCGTTTCATAAGAACAAATACAAGTGTTTGTGTCAGTTACCATAAAATGTCATATTCCTCAGGGTAGTAGGGGAGTGTTTTAACACATGCAATGATTGACTGTCTTCTTTTAAAATTTTTCTATGTATTCTGTCTACTAAAAAAGGTAATTGGGGTTTCTTTTGATTTTTTGTTTAGAGTGTAAATGATGAGTAGAAAATTGACAATTACTTGTATTTATAAATTTGTCTGCTAGATTTAGTTAGAGACATTAGTTACATAAGAACATAGAAATCAGTGGATTTTAGTTTTTTTCTAAGATGTATTACATTAAGTGTGCAATAATGGGACAGCAGCTATGTTTGACCTTTTTTTGGTGACTGATAGTCCTAAACACCCAGAGTCTGAATTTGAGGAAAATGGGCATTGAAGTTGAAAATTCCTGAGTGTCTCTCAGCAACAGTTAATGAAACTCATTCCATTTAACTTCATGAGAGAAATGGCTGTTCTCAAGTTAAGCATTTCATGTGCTTCAGGAACTTGACAGCAAATGACAGTTCATAAGTTCTTCTCTTACATTTTTGTGTTCTGCAGTGTCTTAAATAAAACTGGAATGACATATCTCTACAGCAAAGATAGAATTACCTTTATTCAAAAAAAAACCAACCCAAAAGCACACACTTCCAGAAAGTTTATGCTTTTTTCATAAGGCCTTCATATAAAATGAAACTCTACCAAAAAAGTCTAATATAGATTTCAGAGACGTTGAGTGGCAAAACTAAATCCTCAAGTGAAAAATGAAAGAAAGATTAAAAGGTGGATGATATTTTAAATGTATGAATGACAAAATATGTTAAAAAAGCGAAAACTGGTATGTATGTCAGGGATGTAATACACTGTTCTAACAACAGAAGTCCAGAAGTTCAGTGCTACAATCAAGTCTGAGTTGACTGAAATCCTCATTTCCTCTTTCTGTATAAATAACTCTTTTAATGGTATAGCTTCAGGTTTTCAAAATATTTTCTGGCCAAATCAGTTGGTACAGTCGTCATAACTGGCCTTACCAAAGCACGACTAGTAGTATTATTGTGACAGCTTATCATTTGAATGAAAAAATAGTGCAACATTTTTATTGGTCTGCTATTACCAAGATGGTGAAAGGAAATGTATGCTCATTAATCCACATCTTAGCAAATCTTCAGATGTGTTTTCCCTACCAGCCCTCTTTTCATGTAGGCTAAACAACTTCAGTTTTCATTGTTTGATGGCATAACAATTTCACCAAAACAAGTGGAAAAGTAGCTTTTGAAGAAATGTACAAGGCCAAATGTATAATATTCAATTTCAACTCATAACTAGACAAAAAAACATTTAAAAAAGTTGGAAGGCCACAGAAATTATAACTCTAGATTAATTAAACAATTTCTGAGTGAAGATATAAGTGAAGTGTATGTTCTACTGGATAAAGGAATCAATTATTCTTCTATAAGCATCCCTATAAGTAAATAAATGCAAATACTGTGTTGCAGGAGGAGCATTTTTTTGTAGTTATTGTGCCTGAACAAAGATTAAATTTACTGTGACCATAGTGCCTGAAGATATACACACATTTTCCAAAGTAGGAAGCATTTCAAAGTGCTTTTATCACAACATGCAGGTTTAGGCTGTTGGAATCCACATGTAGTGGAAACTGATTCTAGGTTTAAAAGTTATCTGCTGCATCCAGAATTTTACAATTTCAGTTTTGAAAATTTGCTTACAAATACTTGCTGTTTCCTTTCCCCCATGGTGTTTTTAACACTATTATACTACATGTGTATAAATGGGATATTTTAAGGTGAGAGTCATCAGAAGTTATGATTCATAAGACTTATATAAACTGATGTCTGGAGATACTTCATTGTTAGGAAATATGGCATTTTCACTGTGATTATAGGCTGTTCAGATGGATATTAGAAAATTATTGGTCCTTATTTTATTGTCTCTGACATAGGTTTTGGTACAAAATCTCTTGAGAAATCAAAGTATTTCCATTTTTCTGAATGGCACAAAGATAGAATGAAGAATACTCAACTGCATTTAAATCTATGACAGTACAAATTGAAAAGGTGACAACAAGAATAATATTTTGTGTGTGTGTGTGTGTGTGTGTGACTGTTCTGAAGAAACTGGCGATACTTTTAAATATTTCTGAACTTGCTTAGCAAAATGAAAACAGCACCAACATCAGAAAAACCCCAAAACTGCCAAGGCTACTTGTGCAGATAAGTAACAATGAAAATCAAGGGCAAAGAAAAATATGGGGAGAGCAAAAATCCACCATTGGGAACTGACCTTGCATGCCAAAGAAATGAAACTGAAAATCTTTGAGATATTTTAACTCAGGTTGTGGACATTGACACAACTATTCTGATGTAAATAAGCATAAGAAAAAATTGAACAGCTCTCCTATTCTCAGAAGATTGATTTAAAACCAAAAATATTTTTTTTCTTTTCAGAGTGCAACCACGTTCCTGAAAAATGAAAAAAATCTAAAAATAAATTCTACAAAACATAAACAGTATTTATTAGTCTTTATGATTATTGGTTAAATTATTGGTTAAATAAGATTTCACTTTTTATATTTGGTACTCATTCTGCTAGAATTTAAACTCAAATATTTCCAGATTTAAAGGAGATTAAAGGATGATAGCATTTTTTTCTGAAGTGAGCTTGATTATGCAAACCACACAGATAAACATGAGTGCTTTTATACATTTTATTTTGATGTTTTTATTTTTTTTTCCAAAGAAAAGAAATTTTGAAAAGATGTCTGTATTGACTTTGTCAGAAATGTCTCATAAAATGTGTTTGAAGTTTCAGTGACACATTTTTTTTTATGGAAAATTATGATTAAAGTGATTTCTGCCAAGGTTACCATATTCCTGATGATCAAAAAGAAAGCAGATGTCAAAACATACAGAGGGGGTGAGTGCAGGAGAAAAAGGGGATGCAGAGCAATGTGGCTGTTTGTGAGTGAGCAAAGGAAAGCTCAAGACATCTGTGCCTGGGGACCACGCCTCGGCCATGCATGAGCAGACACAGGCATGGCTACGAGCAAGAGAGGAGAATGAGCTGCTGGAGGTGTGGCATCCAGGCTCAGCTCTGCATCTGCTGACTGCAAACCCTGATATTTCTATGCTCATTTGCTTTCCAGCTCTATGTGTGTATAGCTGGAGGAGGTGTAATGCCCAGAGCATGCAGGTGGAACATGTTTGTCCCAAAGCCCCCAAAGTCCTGGGCAAGAGTTCAAGCAGCAGAAAGCATTCCCAGGTGAATATCAACTTACAAAGCTTCAGTATATGGAAACCTAAATTCCAGACCAGGTATAATCCAGTTTTTGACCCTCCAAGAAAAAAAAAAAATTATATATCAGGGTATTTTGCAAAACCCTTACAGAGTCTTCAAATATTTTCAAAAGTATCTTTCAGTCCTTGTCTTCTCATTTGTAGAGAGGAGATTGGTTTGGTGGCACAGCTAACAATGTAGGACACTGACTTTGCTTCAAGGCATAGCTACACAGTGCTCAGCAATGCTCAGCCCCATAAAAGATGATTGATGTTATCATGGGTTTAGAAGCTGAGAGCTGCTTACAGAGTGTGTAGGGGGAAAACTGATTTTTGCTTCTAAATTATGAAACAATTTATGTTTATCTTGAAGCTATAGCACTTCTATTTTAGCAAATTCCAGGGATCTTAGGCTTTGCAATAGAGAGAAGCTTGAGCTTTCAGTTTGAAGATCAGAGTTCAAAGTTGTGATCAATGAGTGAGATTTAAAAAAATCTTTTACACAAAATGTTTAAAAGCAGAGGAGCTCTTTACACTGGTGCTTGTAGTGAAAGAGTTCATGTCTTTAAATGAAACTTAATTTGCACTTACTAGCATTCAGATATTATAGCAAGATGTTTATTAGAGATACTTAATGCAGATGGAGCTGAATTAAACCAAGTTTCCATTTTAAAATAGAGCATCATTTTTTTTTCTATGATGTCTTTACTCTTATGAGTAAGTACAGGTGTAAAGGTTCACAAATCTGTGTTCCTCAGCCTGCTTGAACCAAATACTCATAATGTCTGTGTGATACTCCTGTAATGTAAACACCTTAGATGAAGTAGGCACAAAGAATAAAACTGATGAATGTCAGAAAGCCAGCTAGAAAATGATCTGACAGAAAAAATAATCTGCTCCATGCTGATAAAGTAAATTCTGAAGCCTGCTTTACCTTATCGTCTCTTCACTGGAGTTGGAAACAGATAGTGCTTAGAGAGTGCACAGAGGAGAGATGTCTCCTGAAGGCTGCTCCCCTCAATGTTACGTCCCATGTGTGCTGAGCACTGCTGGCAAGGAGACTTATCCTCTTGGGTGGAATTCAGCCAGCAAGAACAACTTTGTGGAAGGCTTTCCCAACGTCTCCAGCTAAACTCATTGATGTGCAGGGCTGCTGCTCCTCCTGTGCCTCCAGGCAGGTGATGGCAGTTCAAGGGTGGAGAGGAAAGTGTAGGTCTGGGTCAAAGCCTCTGGCACTGATGGGATTCCTGCTGTTGACTGCTGTATGTTTGAGATCAGGACTTTAATACCACTCTAGCAAAACTCCCACAGCTTGCCCCTCATGTGAAAACCACCATACTAGGCCAGGGTAAAGGTCTTCTTCCTCTTTCTGTGGCTTGTGATAGATGATTAGAAGTATGGGAAGCTGTGAATGCTTCTCTCTTGGCTCAGGTATCTGGTTGATGGTGGTTCTGATACTTCCCACTCCTGAGGGGAGGTCAGTTCAGTACTCCTGAGGTTGCAGCCAAAGCATCATGTTTAATACATGGACATTTCTTCAGTGAATTTACTTAATTTTTGAACTCTTCATACTTACTTCCTGTAACAATGAATTCCAAAGACCTGTTATACATGTGCAAAATAATTTCACATAAGAGCTTTTTGCTGATTCTACAGCAGCTGTACAATCAACTCTGATGAAACAGAGAATAAATGTTGTTTATTAATTTTTTGCAATACATACAGTTTCCTATATGCTGTGTATATGTTGCATTCTCCATAGTTTATCTAAATACTAGGGAATATTTAATTTTTGTCAAGTAGAAACTCCCCATATATCTGATCTGTTCTGTTAGTTTGCACCCCTTCTGGATATTCTTCATGATTTTGAGAGGAAAATGGCTAAACTATAGCCAAAATCCAAGATTCAGATCCAACAAAGACTGAAATTACAACATAACAAAATAATTTGTTTGCCTTCTTTTTTCTTAATTTCCAACTAATCTAAAATATCTTCCTCAAGTTTTTGACTACTGAATAACATGCTGATATTTTCATAGATCCATCCATCATGACACAAAGACCTCTTTCCTGAATGAATATGTTAATAGTTATTTCAAGCTTATCACTGTATATGTGTATATGTGTATTGTGACTGTTTTCCCTTCATAACTATTACTTTGAAATTATCAATACTGGGTCTTGACTGTCATTTTTGTCACCCAGTCATTCACTCTCACTCCTCTGAGTATTTTTGTAGTGAGTCCTAATTTTGTACTCTAAATATGCTGTTATTACCTCCCTATTTCCCCTTTTTCCCATTATTTATTAGTAGTTTGAGTAGTACTGTGCACAGCACAGGTACCTGAAGAGCTCTGTGGGAAATCACTACTGTAACATACTTATATTTCTTTGTATATTTGATTTTCTATTTTTCTCTCTTTCTCCCTGAAAACAAATCTGAGACATCTACCATCCTCTGGCAATGATGATCTATTCTCTTTAAGAACTTCTTTTAAGATAACTAATTTAAGTTATTTTAAGATAACTCAATAAAGTTTATTGGAAACCTAAGTATCATCCCAATAAATCTTATCCAAAAATGTCACAAAACTTCAACAGATTTTGATTCAAGACTTTCAGTGAAGTCACTGTTGAATCTTCCAAAGAATGTCCTATATCAAGGTACATAGTTCTGTTCCTACATGGTTTCTACCAGCTTTTTCAGTTCAGAAATCAATGTTTTTGGTCTATAGACCTTTTTATTATCATATGTAATCTAGTTCCCTTCAAAGATTGGTTTATTCACGGAAAGCTGTAATCTGATAGCTCTTTGAGTTTTTTTTAGACTTTGGGGATTAATACTATTTTATTTCTGGTTGTTTTTGGATGACTATTTTGGTTGGTTTTTGGTTTATGCTTTTTTTTTTTCTCTTACATTTCATTTCAATGTTTTGTTCTTAAATCTTTCTACTGATACTTCCATATAAGATATTTTATCAAAATTCTGCCTTGCAAATTAGGATAAGCAATGAAAACTGTAAGGTCTTCCACTGTGAATCCTAGCATGAAAAAATCATGTAACTTTTCTGACCTAAACCTTCATGAATTGATATGAATCATCCCACAATTTCAGAATATCATGCTGCAAACATAATTATGGAATATTTGGCTTTAAAGAAAAACTTTACAAATTCATTGAAATTGCATTTAGAATTAAAAAAAAGTTGAATTAAATATGTTAAAATTAATTATTTTAAAATTAAATATTTTAAATTAATTTTTATTTTAAAATTAAATACTTTTTATTTGCTTGCAAGATGTTTCAGGTTAGAAAATTTGCAGGGCTCCTTTGGTATCCTGGAAGTATGGCTGAGGCATTCCTGTAACAGTTTGAAAGATATCTAGGCAATGCTGTTCATAAATACAGGGAAGCTTTCACGTATGATTTGCAGAAGTCTCCACTCTGCCTTTTGCATAATAAATACTTGTGACACTAAATTCCTCCTGCCTTTCTTCATTTCCTTCTGTCAGCACATCTGTTGATGCTCTGCTTCTTAGAAGTTAACTTGAAATTTCTGAGGCGAACTCAAAAATGTTATTTCATATTTAAGTGACCTGCATACTAGCTCCCTGGAAGAAAGGTGTGTAAGCAACAACTAATGGTGTCACAAATATTTGGTTGCGATATCTGCCTTGACAGGACCAAGCATTACGATTCCTTTTGAAACAGAAATTACAAATCTGATCAAAGTACTATTACTAATGCTATTCTTGACCCATATAACAACCCTCCAACTTTATTTAAGAAAAAAAAAATTAGATAAATTGTTTCTTCTTAGAGGGAGCAGAAAAGACAATTCAGATACACTTTGTACTGCCTTTCCCATTACACTCTTTGGATTTCAACTTGCTTTTTACTCAATTGCAACATTATTTTGTGTTTCTAATAGCTCTTAACTGTCTGTGACTTTCACCTGGCAGAAACAACACCAGTCCATTGGGACTCATTATCTTGTATTCCCCCGTGGTCCTAGTTGGTGTTTTAGTAAAACTGCAGGATTAACTTGATTAACTGATTAACTTGACATGAAAATAAAACTAAAAATAAAAACAGGCAAACAGAAAAACTCCAAACAAACAAAACCAAAACCTCCCCCAACCAAAAAAAACCCCAACCCACTAAACTTCTAAAGATACCAAAGAGCATGATATGTGTGGTTGCACAACAAATGTCTGGCACAGCCCATCGACCCAAGTTTTCTAATCCTGCTTGTTGTTAATACTTCACTTTTCTCTGGAGTGTGGGTTGTGGGCGTTTTTGCTTGCCTTCTTTCATTGAGTTTTTAGTGAAAGAGAGGGTCACTGCAGAGGTCATTATATCAAATAATATAATATAAAATATACATCTAACTTTCATAACTGTAGTAAGTGTTTTCTCTGAGTAATTCAAATAATAAATTTTCCTTAGGGAATTACTACTTTTTTGTGAACAAAATTATGGCATATTTGAGATCTTGGCTTTGAGATATGGAGATTTTAAATTAAATCCCTGTTTTGATACCTATTTTGTTATAATTCTGAAATGATGTGTTATCTCCTGATATGACTCAGATTTATACATTTTCATATCTAGTTATTCTTCCTACTACTCAGAGCATTATGTGAAGATAATTTTAATACTCAGTATTTTGCCAGCAGCACAGCCAGGTCTTTCTGTTATCTAAGTATTTAACAATAGTATATTTTGACAGTTGTTGCAACATCGTTATTCATAGCCAGAAACATAAAAAATCACCACCAAAGGAGAATATGCTGTTATGTGACTGGTAAAAAACAGTGAAATTATTCTGAAGAAAAAATTATCAAAATGGTGACATTTATTATTGCTTAAGAGGAAAAACAAATCCTACTGTTGTACTTTGCCTTCTGTTTTTTCAGAAAAAAATATTTTCTATATTAAATAAAAAGCAGCTATCACTTGTCAGTTTTAAACAAAATTTTAATGCCATAGTCATCCTTTTCTCCTTTAAAAGTCCATGTATTTTTCATTCTACTACCCTGATCCAGTTCACTGTTAGCATATGTGTCCCAGAAGAGTTTGTAACCTACACTCTAGCTTTGGCCTTCTTGTGCAAATTCCACTTGCTATATGCTGCACTCTCTATAATTTAACCCAATTTATACTGCTATGGGCAAAAAGCCAAAATGTTTCTGTTTAAAATAAGAGAAAGAATATGCTTCAATGATTAAAGACTTAAAATATGCACAATATCCCTTTGTGTGATGGCAGAATAATGGAATGTTGCCTTTCTTTTATTTCTGGGGGTTTTTTAATCTGAATTTTATCAGCAAATGATAACTACTGCATTGATGCTGCCTTGTCTTCTTCTTTTTTAATGACATAATTCGCTCACAGAGGGGGCGATGAGGAGAAGCTATTATTATTAAGCTGCACACACAATGCTGCTATTTCCTGCTATCTCCTCATCAATGATTCCTGATCTACTACAGGTTGTCTGGGAGATGTTAAGAAAAAGGCAATACAAACAAGTGGAAATTAAAGACATAATGCAACTATTTTGAAGCAAAATACTTAGCATAGGCTCTGTTCTCTGCTGTTCCTCTTAGTCACATGGTTGCAGTAAAATCCTTGAAATTAGCTGTTCTCTAAGTGACATCCGTTTAGGGATTAGTTAGTCATGTAAGGATCAGTGTTTAAGTATGGGCTTGTTCCCTCTTCAACCCATCTGTCATTTTTCTGAGATAATACATTAATTTCCATAGCAACAGCCTGTAATGTTACCAATAGGATTATTATGACTTTGCTGCATGATCAAGCAAAGGAAGCTGGACTGGTCTGGAATAAACTGCTATCAAAGCCCAGGAAGCCTGAATAATAGGAAAGCTTTTACAAATGCCATAGTTAAACCTCCTCAGCTATCTGTCACATTAAAATAACTAGGAAAAATAAGTTAAGTGTGGTATGAATTGTCACGACTTGTAAATGTTAGTTATGTCCACTTGATTTGGCTTATTCCAGATTTTGCTAAAGTCCAAGAGATGCAGAATTCTGGCCTAAATCCATTGCTGCTTTTTAAATAATTAAAAAATACAATCTGGCTTCTCAACATTAGCACATTGTGTGACATCCTAAATATCATTATTTTTTACAATATAAGAGAAAATACAAGGGGAAATTAATTCAAACACTATATGGGGGAAGTTGCATTAAAAGTATATTTAAACCAGCTGCTATTTTAACAGAATTAGAATTCCATATTAACAGAGTATTTGACAGATTTGACAGAGGCTCTCCAATCAGAAACTGATACAATTTTCAGAATTACTGTTCTTACCGTGCTCTACACCATGTTTTTTTGTGACCAATTTCTAGGTAGAGAATATGGGCCAAACCATTCAATAATGATTAGAAAAAAAAGAAAACCAAATAGAAAATTAATTAGAACACTGCTGATAGTAATTTTATTTAATTAATAACACTTATGTGTCTTAAAATAATTCTATCTCCTACCAGTTCAGGACTTCTTTATGTCCACATGTCATTTACAGTGAAAAAAAAAAATCATCCTATTAGACTGATAAAGGTAAATTTAATGACTATGGCAGTGGAATTATCTAGTTATATGTGTTTAAATGTAAAAAATGCACATAGAGAAAAAATTTATGAAGCTTAATTGTTGCCCTTTTTTTAAGCTAATATTCTAAGGCATATTAAAACCTACTGCTGGAAAAGTTACTCAGGGAAATCTGGAAAGCACTCTACATCCTACATTTCAAGAAAGTACTGTGGGTTAAGTGACCCAGATTTGCTGGGAAAAGTGAGATGCTGGGGCCCACTTAGAATTCAAGAGGATCATCTAGAAGTCTTAAGTGAAAAAAGGGAAAACGTTTTTTTGCTGATAGGATTTGGATGAAGTACTTTGGTCTAGTAAATTGCATATACTGGCTTAATTGCTGAGTTCCCCAAAGGATTTAATACTGCCATCCTAACTCATTTATTGAAGTCAACCCATTAGTGGCAGGGTATTTAGTGAGCTTATAATCATTCTAGAAATTACTGGGTTTGGCTCCAAAATAAAAAAATTTCACAAGTAAACTTCAGATTAAATGAATAACAGGCAGAGCCTTTTGTTTTGCTGCCTTTATTTTTGTTTGTTTGTTTGTTTGTTTGTTTAGGGGTTTTTGTTTGTTTTAAATCATAACAGTGAAGGGATTATTTATAGATTTCCTTATAGGATGAAATATATTTTTCTAATGTATAATCACATTTTAATATACACAGGATTTTTGTCAGGCAGTGTGCAAGATTTTAATCAGTTTAGTCTTTCCATGAGTACATTCATGGGTATATCCATTTCAATATCCTCTTCATCTGAGGAAGAACAACCTAGGCACCAGTAAGCACTAGGGGACAACCAGCTGGAAATCACCTGGGCAGAAAGAGACCTGGGGATCCTATTAGATTCCAAACTAACATTAACAGTGCTTGTAGCAAAGCAAACCAACCACATCCCAGTCTGCACAGGGAGGAGTGCTGTCAGCAGGCCAAGGGAGATGTTCCTTCCCCTCTGCTCATCCCTGGTGATACACACCTGGAACACTGAGCTTGGGCTCCCCTGTACAAGAGAGATAGAACTTACTGGAGATTCTCTTTGACATTCAGCTGAGCAGTTGACAGACAGATAGAATTTATTAGACATCTTTGTTTTTTTCCAAAGAGGGCCCATATTCCTGCACTGGAGATTGATGCTGGTTTTCTATTCAACTGTCCAGACACAATAATAGGACTGCTAAAATTGTATCTAAAAAAGTTTTTTATTCCACCGTTGGATCCCTGGACACAAAGAATTTCAGGCGTTCTGTGCTGGTAGAGAATGATCCACAAAGACAAACTGCATTTGACTTGAGGTCCTGGGAAAGGCTTCCAAAACTGAGTGATAGCATTGAGTCTGTGATTGTGTAATTGAATAGAAGTGTGTTATATCACAGGGTGAGAAATTCAGAATTTAAGGTGGCTGGTTAAAATAATATATATGTAACAAGATGGAGGCTTTAGGGCATAGTCTTCTTCTTCTTCTCCTTCTTCTTCACAAGTTCAGGTGATTTTGTGTGATTGGTTTGAAAGATCCATGGGTGAATGGTTATTGGGTTAAAAGTTAAAATGAATTTGTTGGCATCTCATAATTGGGTAGATTAGGCTTAAAAGGACCGTGAAGATTCTCTCTGTACTCCATTTTTTCCTTGTTAACTTAGCACTCACAGTCAGTGAGGCTGTAACTGAGATAAGAAAGAATAAACACCGAAGTCTGAACATGAATTCTGTCTCTCATGCTTTTAATTTTGACCCTGAAGAGAAGAACCAAGCAAAGCAAAGGCATCCCCACATTCCACTGTGTTTGGAAGTTTGCTGAATATGATTGACCTGAGTAGTTTTTATTTCTGCTACACTTGTAATTTTCTCAAGCTCTCACCTCTCATAGTTACCAAATGCCAACTGAAATCTTTGTGTGCTCAGGCTGTAGCAGAGAAGGCATAAATCTCTAGGAAGAGATAAGCAGGTGAAAACACCAAGTTGTAAGATATCCTTAAATATTATTAAAAAGAAACAAATTTTATTTTATAAACCTAAAAGTTGTTAAACTGGTTGATCAATTTTATAAAACACTTTTCTTGATTTTTAAAGTTTTTTAATATTCTTTTTATTTATTTAAGCTTTTTAATATTCTTTTTATTTTCACCTGTAGCTAAAGAGATGCCTGAATTCCTGCTTCTAGTAGAATCAACTAACAATCTTCCAACATTTGCCTTAAGTAGGAAACGATTTACCACTTAAATTTACACCTAAAATTAGCATAAGTAAAAAGTTTTGTTCTCCTATACTGAGCTCAAACAGCAGCTAGACAGCCACTGGCATTATCTAATATTCACTCTTAAAAACAGGTGAGTCTATGTTGACTACTATGAACAGCAAAGAGTAGAGCTCCTGTTACTGTTGTTGATTTTCATAAGTAAACTCAGAATCCTGAGATATAGAGACCAAAACTCAAGATATGGTGACATTAAGATTGTATACAATGTCAAAACAATGCCTTCTCTCCTGTCCTCAGTGCCTGCTATGATGATGACCAACATTTTGTTGTAAGAAATGTTAGAAACACTGACTGAAAGACTGTGTCTACTCTGAAGTTGCATGTACCAGTAATACCCCTGATTCAGAGGTTAATATGAGCACCAACTTGCTTATGCTCTCTGTAATGGTGTTACCCAATGGGGACCTGGAAATTGAAAGAAACATCCAAAACTAGATCATCAGCTTACTTGTACTGGCTCCTGTCCCTTTTGCTGCACCTTACATGACTTGCTGTTAGAAAAGGGTTTCACCTGGATCACAGCCCTTCATGTTCTCAAGATTTCAGGTACTCTTTCGAGACAGAAGGTCTTCAATGCAAATCATACTTGCATCTTAATTAACATTTATGTCATTTAATACCCATACCCATGTGAACATTGCCTTGAAATCATTAGTGATGGGATGTGTTGTCTGGCAAAACCAAAACCAAAACCAACCAGCCAATCAACCAAAATAAGTTCTATGGTTAATAAAGCTTTTTCTGTAATAATTAGACCGTTTAAGTGCTTAGATTGACAGAACCCAAACAGGAATAAGAGCAAATTCTTGGACCTAGAAAAGTATTCCACTTTTGCCCTTAAAAAATTTGTGTTCCACAGGGAATCAAGTTTCTTGAAGCACTCTTCCTGAAATCCAGATTCATTGTCTGCTCTGCCAGTCTAGTCTTGTACATACACAACACTACAGCACAAAGTGTGAGACTTGAATATCTTCACTAACTTACAGTTTGGTGAGATTTTCTTTGTTAATTTCCTGTCTGTTGTCCATGTATTATATATAATACCAGTAGCTAGTGAATTAATTCAAATACCTATTTTTCTCAAGGAATTCACACCTTTTATAAAGTTCAGGTTCATAAGTACATATAGATAGTTCCTGTTATTTTGAACTTATTAATTTTTTGCAAAAATTCTGAATATCTGTTTCGAAATTTATTCTATACCTTTTAATCTTCTTGCACAAGTGTCTGATTGCCCCTGGTGCACTGCTCCCCACTGAGATCTGTTATCACTGCCAGTTTCTAAGATCAAAGTCCCACACAGTTTCTTAGAAAGCTTGACTTCTCTATATGTATATTTCTCTGTAAAACCTCAACTTCCTCCTCTCTTAAAATGATTTTTTTTGTCACTTCCCCACCTGTAACTTCCATTCCTAGGTAGGAGGTTATTTCATTTTGTCAATCCTGTATTTGCAGCAAACAAGAATTCAAAGCAATAGTAAGTCCATCAGGCCACCTTTGCTATCTGTGTCATTGTCTATTCTGGCATAGTACCTTGCCTAATTCTTGTTAAAGAATTGTTCTCTGTGGGAATTAAAGGCTCCTGTACTAACATAAAAGCATTTCCCTAGTAACATATGAATGTAGATTTAATGTTGTTTGCAAGCAAAATCACAGAT
This sequence comes from Sitta europaea, assembly GCA_013400255.1. Classification (NCBI taxonomy): domain Eukaryota; kingdom Metazoa; phylum Chordata; class Aves; order Passeriformes; family Sittidae; genus Sitta; species Sitta europaea. Next base: position 250,361 of record VXBS01000183.1, read on the forward strand.
GTGTTTAGTGTGAAGAAGGTGAGTGGGAAGAAAGTTAAGACAAAATGCTTTCATGTAAGAATTTTTCTTCAGGTATTCATTCTTTAGGTATCAGCATTAGAGGGAAGATTCTCAGCTTCTTATTTATTTATTGCTGTAATTACTTTGCAGTATCAAACATTTCCACCCTCCTGATGAATTCAGGTTTCTTATGGAAGCATACTATAAATACTTTTCCACGTAGTCTCAAATATCTTCATCAGATATACTTTTTTCCTTGTTTGGAAAATTTTTGGTGGTGGCCATAGCTCATTAACATGGATCTGCTTTATATTAACCCCAACACTCAAACACCCTTAACCGTTAGCTGTTGGAGTGCAAGAAATAGGGGCCTCTCTCAGATCCTCAGAGAGAGAAAAGAATGCAGGAATTGAATTAAAGACTTTAGAGAAATTAAAATATATTAAGCTACACAGATATCAGGTAGAACTGTAAGTTTTAGCTTTAAGTAAGTTAAAATTAAGTTTAAGTAAGTAGAAATATATTTTAAATGCCTTAAGAGAGTGAAATATCCTAAATCCTAGTTTAAAGTTCAGTACCTTAGCTCTAGACATAAAACATAGTAGAACAGAACTTGTATTCCTAAATAGAACAGATAGAACCATTTACGTGAATAGATACGCTTAAATAATTGTAAGGACTGACACTGCTTTTCTCACTTTAGAATTAAATTCCAATAGGTGTAGAGAAAATGTTTTAGAGTTATGTTTTTACCTGATTGGACGATTTATGAATAAGAAGGCCCATCTGGGGCTTGATTGCTCTCTCACTTTTTTGCTCTCACTTGCACACACACACATGCACCCAGATAGAAGAAGAAGAAAAGAAGAGAAGCTGCAGGAGCTACTGCTCTGGACATGGCCAAAAACTTTAGCATGCACTTTTAGCACTCTGAGCTCTCACCTTCAAGACCGATGTATTCACAGAATAAACAATTTTGTAGCAACAAACCATTGATCTTGTCTATCTGAAAACCCATAAAACAACTAGAGAATCAGTAAAGGGACAGTTCTCTTTTAAAAACCATGCAACAGTGAGCAAATTTTGCAACTGTGTCAGATCCACAGTCAAGCTGTTGCCATTGCCACTGTAGTGGATGCTTAGAAGTGAAGCATAACTGAATTTTCCACTTACTCAGTACTCCATTCCTTGAACACAGTATATGTCAGACCCTTGGGAGCTGTCAGAGCTTTACCTTGGATCCTGCTCCCATGTTCGTGCAGCTGGTTTTTTTGCCTCACACATGTGATTCCATGGCACTTCCCACAGGTAACCCTGTGGCTGCAGCCACTGCGACTTGGACAAGGGTACTGCCATCACCAAACAAAATGATTTCCCTGGGCTTCTTAGGGTCATCTGGGAGTTATGGCTTTCACAACTTTAGAAGTCATTGCCAGCAGAGTTGTCAGCTCCTAGAATGCCTGATGTGTTGCTGTCTGAAGATACAGATGCCAGGCTGCTCTGCCTCACTGCCCCCAAGGAGAAATCTGCATCAGGTTCTGCCCAGTACTTGGACTGAAGTTGTGGCCCATTTCTGCTGGTATAGAAACTAGGAAAAATTTGGCAATCGCTATTGGTGGCTTTTGCCCATAAACATTCTTATTTTCTTAATACATTCTCACCTTCTTGCTCTGTTACAAAAATAATAGGTTTGAGAGTAGCTCTGTTGACATCTTGTGGATAGACCAACCAAATACTCTTCCTAGACCACCAGTTGCTTAGCTCTACAGCGGTGCAGGAAGCATTTTGCTGAGGTATATGTATTCCTTGGAACATTGGCTCAAGGTTCTTTGAAATTGCAGAAGCTTGAATAAAAAAACTATTAGACAAAAACCTCTATCAAAATACAGGCCATTAAGACTGCATACCTCCATTTTGATTTAAGCTGTATTTTCAAGAAAGTAGCCTCTAACATTCTTACTCTTTTCTAATAAATGCTCTAGAAACAATACAAAGTAGGTTTGTGACTACTAGACTTACTGATATTTTTCTGACACAATAAATATTTGCTCATTTTTAATTATATTTTGCAAGAAAGAACTTGAGTTTATTGATGGAATAATAACTTTTATTATTATTTTTAATATAACAAAGAGATGGAAGATCGGATTTTTTATGTGTCAATGTCTGTGAGATGAACAAGATAAAAGCTGAGTCAGTGTACTGTAGCTCTTTTCCACAAAAGAAATTTTGAGCAATGTTACACACTTGGTTTACTGAAATGGATTTAACATACTGCATACCAAACAGCAGCTCACTCTTCCTGTCTTTCTATAAGAGAATGTTATGCTTCAGCATGTGGATAATTTCTCTTTGTGCTAATCACCAAATTAATGAGATTTACAGACCAATTTCTTCCTCTGGTACCCATTTATTATATTGATGCACACACTATAGCTATTTTGTCACTAGACAAGAATAGGTGAGAAGAAGGTGACTTGTTTATGAACACTGAAAAAATATTGTGGATTATTGTCAATGCATTTATTTATCTTAAAATATTTTAATAAAAAGGAAAAAATCCCGAGTTTTCAGCAGTAATTTGCACAGCTGATTTCTATCAAAATTAATTGCATCATTATAACTAAATATTTTGGAAGTGAATTTATTGTTATTTAGAAGATTCCCCTTACAATTAAACAGTACATATCCACTTCAAAGTTTTGAATCACCTTATATATTAAAGTAGATAACTCCACAGAAGAGAACATAAGCACTGCTAATTAAGTAATGTAAATCAACTATTTAACATTTAATTAAAACTATTTAACTATTTAATAACATTTTATCATTAAAAGCATACAATTTATTTCCATCTATAACCTTAATGTTATTTTTCTCACTATAGATGAATATTTTTGTACAAGGGTTCCTAGGAGATATGTTGAATTACATCTGTGAAATTGAGGTGTGTAATGATTTCCAAGAGACATTGTTCTCTTAGAAGTTTGTGTATAGTCCAGTCGTAAAGTTATTTTATTATACTAAAAATATATGCATATCCCAGAAATAGATACTTACTATTTGTTAAAAAAAATTATATAGGCACCAAAGGAAAATGTTCAAGTAGAATAGTATGTCTGTCGTTTAGCACTCATTTTTTTTATTATTATTTGTGTTTATTTTTTTCTGATGGGAAAACTTTGTGGAAACTGGAACATTTATTTAAAATCCAGATGAGATTTTGGTGTTTTGGGTAAATCTGATGCATTTTGGTGCATTCCATGTTGACAGTGGTAAATATTGATGATGATTTTAAGTATATTTGTTCAACTTACTGAAAGTATAGGGAAAAAAATGGCAATCCCTGTGTGAGAAATTTGCATCCAGCTTGTAGACTACTCTTAGTTCTGTTGGCTCAGTCAATATATATGAAAAAATTTGAGGAGGCATCTGATGTTTCTTTCAAAAACGTCAGCTCCTCTAGTTTCTTCTACCTTCAATGGAAAATACTCACTACATAATGAGCCTGACAAATAAATAACAGCTTCTCTTGTCCTTCTCCAGATTCTTTTCCCCTATGACTAGTTTTGATATTGGATGACATAAAGGAACAGAGAGTCATATAAGAGCATAAGTGTTAAGCTATAAAACATCCTAGGAAGCTCAAATTCAGGGCTTAAGGCTGTAGCAAAAAAAAGCACAAATGGATTGAGAAAAAATAATTTGTATTTCTTAGGAAAAGCACTCCTAATCCTCCCACTATTCTTTAAATCCATGTTTTAACAATTGACCTAGGGCCTTAAGAAATATCCCAAAGCACACTTTACTTCAGTATGCAGAGAAATCCTACATCGAAGAAACATCTGGTATATCTGCTTAAAAATATTCTTCTCCTATGACTTTACAATTACATGTCGAGCTATAAGTTTCCATATTTGCCATCCACCTGTCTCTGCCACCGTGTAAGCGTGATGTTCAAGAACTGGATTTTTAAGGATTTTTAAAACCAATAATTGAATTTTGTATTGACATATGGTATACTATTTTGCTAACGCTACAAAAAATGTTTTCTAGATCGTTGTATAAAACTGGACAAATACATACTCAAATGCTAATTTTGAATAAGTGGTTTATTTCTTTGTTTTTAATTTGTGCAAGATGTACTTTGGCTTCGGTAACCTTTTCAGTCCTTTTATACTATCCAGTCCTTAATACTAAGTGCATTTGTAGTATAAAATCAGTCATATGCCCTCACAAAAACTACAAATGTTATTTGGGACTGATAATACAAATGTACAGACACATCTGCATATGAAGCATTGAGAACTACTAATGACCTAATCCAGTAAATCAAGTACAAGATGACTATGTACAGTAGGATGAAGTGACTTGCCTGCCATGCCTGCCAAACATTGTCAGGGAACAGGATCATAAAAGGATGTTTTTGTTTGCAGCTTCTTCTGTATTTGTTATGCTCTCTGTAAATCATTAACACATTAACACATTTGTTCTACCTGGATAGTGCTATGAGTACAGGATGCTGTTAACACCTTCTGCAAGTAAACACATGGTACTATGTTCTGTGCAGAGATTTTTGTCCACTGTCTAGGCCTACCTTTCAACTGGAAAGATCAGCATACACTGCAAAGAATGGATCCTTTGTGGCTTTTCTTTGAATTTGATCTTAACTCTAAAAGAGGCAAACAAGTCCCATAATATTCTGGTTTTTCTTCTTTATGCCTCTTCCTGTGACTATGGGAAACCTATAAGCTCTCTCTGATTTCATTACTGATCTCTTGTTTGAAATGTTAATAGAAGTGCTACTGGTTTAAGTTTGGCCCACTTAAGCCAATTTTTGTTTTTCTCAAGGGAGTGAGAGAGACATGAACATTTTCAGACATGAAGCTGTAGTTCAATGGACTTAGAGCTTCTGATTCTGTACATTGGGCTCTACTGATATTGAACAATGCTTTGCCCATTGTATTAATCCATAGATCTAGGTCACTGTCCTTCTTTCCTTAGACCAAAACAGTATATGTACCCAGTGACTTTAATATCTTGTTTCAAACATAATACCACTCTTGAACAAAGATAAATCCCAACTGGATTTGGTGATATATTTCAGTTGTGGCCCATTTTCTCTAACAAAGAAGTGGCAAATTTAAACTTCTACTCAACAGTTCGAGCATTTAAAAGAGCTGTTTCACACAGCATCAAGTGCAGTGGAAAAAAGAAAGACTTTGTGTTTCTGAAAAAGTCCTAGACTTTTATAAACCCTATGATTCCATCTGCATGCTTCAGAAGGAAAAGATTAATCTTTAAACTGTAATCATTGAGTGTTTTAATTCCTCTTTCAAAACTTAAAAAATCTCTGCTTTCATGGTTCTTGTCTAGTTTCTTTTTATTTCCAAAACAGACAAAACCTAAATTCATCTCAAATTCTGAGATAACAATCTCAGCAGCAAATATTATAAAATAAATAATAAATTACTTAGGAAGTAGTGACAAAAAATTCTCGATATCTCCAGGTTTCCCATTCCCTTAAAAGCAACACATTCCTTCAGCTGAAGGGCAGAGAAAAGAACCTGGCTTCTGATCATTTACTGAGATACTAGCATAATTTTAATTTAGCAGAGTGTACACCAAACACTTGCAAAATAGTGTGACTTATATTCCAGACAGGTTTGAGAAAATATTTATCCATGATACTCACACAGACATTCAAAGAATTTGCAGCTTTTTTATGGACACATCACAAGGAATAAAAAAAAAAAAAAAAACCTAGATTTTTTTTTACTGGTTAATTGAGTATAAATTATTTGATAGATACCAGTGTCTGTATCTTAAAATGCAAGGCATTTTTAATGATTGATAATGTTTCCCTTCACTTCAGTGTAGCACTTCAAGATTATAAAACCCTTCAGAGTCATTCACAGCAAGGGAAATAATTCAATGCACTTTAATGCCAGCTACCACATATCATCCATCAGCTTTTTCAGTGGTAGCAACCACTAGACATGAACATCAAGGACAGTCTGTATCTCAAAAGAGTCAGCTTGAGGCAGCTTAACTGTTTTACCATTGTTACCTGTCATCTGAACTGTGACATGCTGCCTTCACTACTTTTAACTGGTGTCAAAATGAAGAGCATAAAAGTAACTGAATAAACCACAAGAACTGAAGCAGTTCCTTTATCTAATAGCTTTATACCTACAAATTGCTTGATAAAAAAACACTGCTTACAGGTTGTATTTGTGTAAAAAAAGGTGGCTGAACAGAGTTTAAAGTTATTGTAATCATATAATAAATTAAAACGTGAATATTATGTACTACACCAATGGCTGCCCAGCAAACAGTCCCCCCAAAAAAGGATCCTGTGCTCTGCAATTAATTCTCTTTGGTGAACCATACTTGTATCTATTTTCAGGATTTTTGTGTGCTTACTGTTTTTGAGAATTAAATGGGAAAAGATTAAAAAAAAAGTGTTTTAAGACTCATGTTGATGGTGGTTTTTGAAACAGTGTGTTCTACATTTCTGCACTTTGTCACTTGGACAGTAGCTTTTGGTTTGGGGTTTTTTGGATATTTTACTGGGTGTCTTTTCTAAAGGAAAGCTCGTCTACATGATTTTCACCGCTGCCATTAAATAGATCCTGTGATTTATGTACTCTGTCACTAGCATGTCACAGGAGTTGCAAGCTGGTGTGAGGAAATTTGTCATTGCTTTCTTTGGCAAAGATAGTCTATCTCACTGTTTGTGCTGTAATCTGGCAAAGCTTTTGTGTTTGTTTATTCATACAGTTGGTGAACACACCCAGTCGAGCCTAAAGCACTACACTGGTTACAAAGAGTTTTACTTAACTGGACACAATTTTATCATTTTATGCATCAATGACAAAGAGTGTTATAACAATGGGAATGTAGTGAGAATGCTTCTCAGTAATGCATTTCATATTTGGCAAATGCTGAACATACACAGACGGAGACCTACTGTGGCACAAGGGTGAAGCTGGCCTGCTGACCACTCAGAACTGTGGACCTTGGGAACCTTAGAAAGCTGGAGTAGGGGTTTTTTCCCTCAGAAGAGGGAAAACATTGGCTTAAAAACAATGAAGAATTCATCTGAAGAAAATACTCCAAATGTTTATCTTTCTCTAGATAAATGATCTCCGTATTAAAATTACATTTCTATGTGTGAATATTTAATCCTCAGAAAAGTAAAGTAGGAAATACAGTAGAATTCTTGGGCAATAGTTTAAAATAATGATAAATTATTTTAAAATTTGATAAATTTACTGTTACTTATAGCAAAAATTTGCTTGTTTGTTTTAGGTTGTTATTGTTTAGGTTAATAGTGTTTTAAGTTTACTTCAATTATAACCTTTTATTAATTTTTCAGAGAAAGGCAAGAAAACTTTTATATCACTTGAAACTTGAATAATTTAGACATTTAATGCAAATTTTCTTGCATCATCTTTCCATTTTTATCCCATTTAAAGGAGACAGACACATTTAAACCCAGGATGCTATTTCTAATCTTAGACAGTTGAAAAGAAATGTTAAGTTTGTCTTACAAACTTAAAAAGTCAAACAATTTCTGTTCATACTTATGGTGGGCTTTAATCTTCTTCACCTTAAGAAAATAACATAAATTTGCACAAGGAGAACACACAAAAAAAAATTAAATAAATTGCATATTCTTTTCCTGTTGTTTCCTTACTTGCACTTAGCTTTCCAGCTGAAATGTCCTCTGCTGAATATAATACATTACAAACCATTATTTCTACTGAGAGAGGCAAAATATATTGCCTATATATTAGACCAAGGTAAAGGAAAAAATATAGAAACTTCATATCTCAGATATTCAACTTTGAGGTACTTTTATTATTTGTTTGATCTTTACTTAGTTGTTTGGGGATTTGTTTTATGACTGTTTGGGAGTTAATTCTTCCTCTTTTATCTTATAAAATTACTCTAACTTGATTTCAGTTTAACTGTAGTCATTTGGATTGCAAGATATTTTTCACAGTTTTAAGTTCCTGGATAACCAGTAATTCATCCTCTATTTTTTTTCTGATTTTACTTTTCTCTTGGAAATACTATATGCATTTAATGATAAATTAATATTCTTTTCTGCAACAATTTTGAATCATTCTGCTCATAGTTCAGGCTTACTGCACTTTGATGTAGGAATTCTACATTAGAATCCCTGAGTACCTAAAAACTAAACTGCATGTGACAAGAGAGGAAATGCATAAATGCCAAAAGATTGAAGCTTTTTCTTCCCAAAAAATTATAAGCAAAGCTTTATTAGCTTTCATTTTATCACGTGTCTCCAAATAATGATTATGAAATTGATACTTTGTCTATACTGAAGAAAAGAAATAAAGAACAAAATCAGTATCAGTTTCAGAGGGACCTGTTCTGCTCCTTGCCATAGCAAAAAGATGTCATGGTTAGTTATGGTTTATAATGAGGTCACAGAAAACAGAAGAAACGAAACAGAAAATGAAGACCTCTCCCAGCTGGAGAATACTAATACCATTAATCCCTAGGAAAAAAAAAAACCCAGGATGCAGTTGCTTGGGTGGGGGAAGGTGCAGAGTTGGAAGCAAAAAGCTATTGGAAAACTAAAAGAGGAAAAGAAACAGTAAAATTTAGAGACACATTAACCTCAAATAATGTTTTTTCTTTCTCCAACATGTTTGTCTGATATATGTAAAATATATTTTCCCTTTTTCTATGTTGCCTAACTCATAAACTCTTATGCTTTCTTCTTTCCAGTACACTCAAATGTCCACAAATTCATTGTCCAACATTCTTAAATATCTAATTTCTTATAAAGATAAACATTCAGAAATAAACTAATATCACCCAGTACTGCTGGATGAGATGGCATATCTTCAAGATTATTAATCTTCTGTTTTGTCTGCCCATGTTATTTTTACTGAGTAGTTCTTTGAAAACCAATAGAAATTTAAATTTTTTTATTAGTAGCTGTAGTTGACTAAAACATGGGAGAAATATGTTTTTGTTTGAATAATTCCATAATACTTTGAATGTCATACCTGACTTTAAAGATTTGAAAAAATGAATAAGTCTTAGAAATACATGATGAGGAGTATATATTTTTCTATTCTACATTCCAAGTCAAATTTCTGGAAAATTAAACATATCTACAAGGTAAATATTATATATACTAGATAGACAGACAGACAGACAGACAGATAGATAGATAGATAGATAGATAGATAGATAGATAGATAGATAGATAGATAGATAAAAATATCTACATATATACATCTGTAGATATATATGTACAGTTTCTTAAACATGGAAGTGTCTGTGCAGTAAAAAAAACCAGATATATTAAACTGACAATGATGGGTTAAGAAACAGTGAACCAGAATTTTTGGAATGTCTTTGTAAACAACAGGTGTTCCTTTTTCCTACAAGTAGCAAAAGCAATCTATTAATATGAAATAGTTTTCTAACAATGCATGCAATTAAGAGCCAGAATGCAGAAAGTGCTGGGGTTTTGATCAAACACACCTCCTGGTGACTGTTCTGAAACCTTATTAATGAAAACCAGAATGAAGGAAGAACAGATTTTTCCTAGAGAAAAGCCATATTCAAATATGGTTCTAAGCTCAGTTAAACATGATCAGAGAAGAAGATAGCAAAGCAATGACTGATAGATCAAACTCAGTAGGAAGATTCCAAATAGAACTAAAAGAGATAACTCTATCTTGAAAATGTACCAATATACTGGAAAAGTCTTTGGGAATGTTTAAAAGCAGCAATATCATGTGTACTGACTAATATATATGCAATGGACATGACAAAAAGGGATTTGAGTAAATGGCAAATGCAAAATGTTACTGAAAAGGATCTAAATTACAAGTATAAGAAATTCATTTTGTGGAGGAAACTCAAATTCTAATCAGAATTTCCTCAAGAACATACCCTTGGTGCACAAAAATATTCAATGCTTTTAGATTTGAATAGGTTTTGGTAGAGAAGGACTGTATTTAAATTTATCAGCTTGCTTAAGCAAAAGACAAAATGTCCCTTTATTCATTCTAGACTTTTTTTCAGGGAACAAATTGAATGAAAACCTTTTGTTCATTTCTTTTTCATCTGGCTTCAAAAACAGAATACAGAGCTGTTACAAACTGAAAAGACTAATAGAAAGCTATTAGAGTTAATAACAATTTGCATTAAAAATCTTAAAGAACACAACTGGTAGAGTGCTTCATGGTAGCATGATCCAAGGCAGTTCTCCCTAAGAGCATGCACATGTCAGAGTTAGAGTTCTATGCAGAAAACAGATATGAAGCGTAAATGCATAGGAAAAAAATATGGTTGATGGCATAGGCAAAATGGATATATGAATGATGTCCATGACCTCAGTACAAGATTTATCTATGCCAGAGTTCTGGAAAGTAGGCAGGCAATGGTGGCAGCTGCTGGTGTGGGAGCAGTTGTTCCTCATATTTTCCCATCTGCCAGGCAGCAGGAACAGGAGCAAGCATCTGAGCTCACCACAGCTTCCCTGCGGCTTTGTATTCCTGCTCCAGCCATTCTCAGATTCTGACCTAGAGAAAGAGAGAGAGACAGAGTTGCAAAATTTAATTTTTTTTCTGTGTTGGCAAAAGAGGTCTTGAGCCAGCTCTGGGGATTTTTATGAGTAACTTGAAAGAAAAAAAGATTGAGACAGAAAAACTTCTGGTCATTGTAAAAGCTCCCATTCTCTTTTACTCTCCATGATATTAAACCGAAAGTCTTTTGTGTGCTGTTTGTACATCTGTGCTATCTACACATGCATACACAAGCACATCCCTTCCTAGCTTTGGTCAGAAAAGTTCTAGGGAAGCTAGTCACAAAAATTAAGTGTTTCTGGGCTTCTAAAGATGCAAGGAAATGTTACTATTTCATGCTGTTTCAACTTTTTCATTATCAAATCTGGAGTCCTTACAGCTTTAGTACTACAGATTTTGGGACAATCTGAGAGGTCTCTTTAGATGATGTTGGAAAACAACAGATGATCTAAATCACATCAGATCTATCTTTTGACCCTCTGTCAATCACTTTTTAAATAAAAAAATGTTTCTTATTCATATGCATAAGCTTCTCACCCTCATTCAGAAGTCAGATTATCTCAGCTACCAGAAGGGGAATATGTAAATCCTGTTAGATGGCTTGCTTTAAAATGAAATAAGTCACCCAATACAGCTTTATCAGCATCTATTCAGTTTGTCTAGTTCACAGATGAAGCACTTTGGCATGTTTCTAAGCTTTTCTAGCTAAGTTACACAAACCGACACAGAATACAGTTACTTCAGCAAAACCATGATTACACTCTAGCCCCCTCTCCTCTTTCTTCCTCTATGCTGACCTCACCAGGAGCAAACCCAACCAAACAAATAAACACTGCAAAATTAATTTGGGATCTACTTGACATAGGAGTGGAATGGAAGGAATGAACAGCTGTTTCCACTTATGGAAGGGTTGGATATGCTGATTTACCCTATTGATTTCCCCCCCAAAGTAGTTTAAGCAGAGGATCGGCTCCCTTAAGGGAGTTATCAGTGGCATGGCCCAGGAGGACCAAGCAGACAGACAGGTGAAGAACTGAGATGATGATGAAGGGCTTCACAAAAATCATACGGGTAAGAACTTGATAAGTTAGACAGCAGTGAGGTTTACAAATTAAGCAGAAGTAGAATTGTAGAATCATAGAATCATAGAATGGACAGGGAAACTTCTTCTAGACAAGGGGTACATGTTAAAGTAAAGAACTTCCATGTATATCTAATCTACTCTGCCTTGAGTAAGGGTGAGGCATCACTGACTATGGGATGAACATGAAATTAGTGCTCCACAGGGAGTCAGCTCCAAGCTCTGTAATGATCCTGGCAACAAAAGGAAAACAAATTCATATCCCTGATATTCTTTGTACCCATCCATCCTTTTGCCACTTAATGTTGTATTTTTACTTGTTCATTCAGTGACATATTACAAAAATCCATCTTTCATCCAGAAGCTTCAACTCACTTTGTGCTGTCTTTTTGTAACAAGAAGAAGAGGAATTCATTGTAAATGTGGAAAATTCCAGAACTGGGAAATGAGGGGGGATAAAAAAAAGAAAAGATCTAAGGAAGTGTTATGATCTGCTCTAATCACAGAGGAGCAAGTGAGCTCTCTGTGGATTATGAATAAAGATTCGAAATATTTCCCAAAACATGATTTAAACCAAACGAGGTTAAGTGTTGATACCAAAAATTAATGTATTTTATTTTAAAGTATGCGTTTTATTTAATGGTAAAAAAGGCAAAGAGAAAGAAAGTAATAGAAAAAGGGGTGTGTGGGGGGGAAGACAGGAAGATTGACAGAGACATATTGAGAAAAAACATATCACACTCCATGGGTCCCAGCAATGTCTCATCTGTCCCCTTCAGCTGGTCTTCTTGGTGATGAGGGCTTCCCACAGAAAAGTATAGAATCCAAAGGGTTAATATACATTTGGACGAGGTGGGAACCCCCTGGTGCCTCTCCTGGGGAGGGCAGGTTTGACATTGTCTCTTGCAAGACTGCGGATCAGTTGCATCATTTTGTGTCACATGCAGTGTTCTGGTGCAAGGCCTCAGGAATGAGTCAGGGGGAACTTCAGGGGCCTTTGATGGGATGTGGCACCTCCTCTGCTGCCCCTTCACATGCATGTACTGTGGATGTGGCTTTCCAGGGTGGGGGGTGATTTCACAGCTGAGCCAGTTCGTGTCATGGATGATGGGTGTTCCCTGCCTCTGACCAGAGGTTGCCCCACACACCCAAGACCCTCCTCCTTCTCACTTTGGTAGGGGCTGGCAAGGCTGGAAAGCAGATAAGCCTAGAGCTATGGCCTCTACCCTGAAGCTGCTGGGCTTGATCCTTCTGTGGAAGTGTCCTCCTAGCCTTATCAATTACTTCGTAGAGTGGATATGCTTAAAATAATAGCGTCACTTTTTCTTATGTGGAATAGCCTTAGGCATTTTAACTCACAGTTTGGGGCCTCAGCACAAGGGTCACATTCAGGATGCAGTGGTCTTCCATGCAGATTTTGTTAAACAACTTTGCCATAATAGGCAAAAAGGCCTCAATAAAAATTTTAAGTGATTAACCATGACATTTTAGTCTCTGACAGGAGTTATGAACCAAACTGCTTAATTTATTCTTCTGGAAAAACTATAGTTATGTTTTTTCTTGCAATAAAAACACATTTCCACAGAGAAAATCATGTCTGTATGGATTTCCACTCATGTGACTCTGGCAAAATGTCAGGCCATAAATACTTGAAATATGCAGATGAATTTTAAGGAATTTGAAGAAAAATGATGGGATTGATCTGACATTCCTAATGAGAACTGATGTAGTCTATCTAGAGGAGAATTTAGAAGAGAAATGATGTTGCAGCTCATGTTTATTTTGGTTTAATTCAGTTGTTGTTATTTGATGTTAATGGTTTGTTCCCCTGTTTTCCCCTGTGTTTATTCCCAAGTTAGTTCATTCCCAAAGTTGTGTCCTCCCACCAGTTTCCCTTTATGGCTTTTCCCTGCCCTCTGTTCCAGTCCTTTCCCTATCAATCTCTGTTACCCAACCCCTTGTTCCAGCTCCTTCCATGCCAATCCTCCCCAGAGCCAATCCCCTTGCTGTCCCTCCCCCTGGGTGTTCCGGAGTGTCACCCAAACCTCAATGTCCCATTGGTGCCCGTGACCCCTTCCCTCCTCCCATCTACCCTGATTCATCCCAGGACCCATGACCCAATCCTTCAACTCCACCCCTGAGTTATCCCCATTGGACAATGTATTGTACCCACCCCTGCCTTGTAGCTGTATAAAATCCTGTGCACAGAGCCGTCTGTTCTGTTTTCCTTCATGCCCAATAAACTGTTTGGTTGGAATCTCAGACCTGGAGACCCTCTCTCTTGCTTCTCTACCCAAACCCTGGATGTGGTGAGGCAGTCTGTGCCTGGGAGCATTGGCTCTGAAGGTTCAGCTGAAGGCACAAACCCCACACCTCAGCTGTTCCCCACACTTGGTGCAGTGCTGGTGTGCAGTGAGCTAGCCTGGCCTCTGGTCAGCCATGTCAAAATGTTAAATCTCTAAATATATAAAAGACAGCTGTAAAGCAAAAAGGTATGATCTGTTCTCCATGTCCACTGTCAATAATGGATTTGAAAGGGAATAATGCAGGTTAATGTCCCAATCGGGGGGAAGAAAGACTAATGGTAAATGTAATTATACACTTCAATGAAAAGCCTTGAAAGATTATAATAACTCCATCAAGAGAAATTTTAAAACAGGTAAGAAAAATATGTTATGAAAGTTGATAGTTTTCATGGCTTAACCCCAACCTGCAACTCTGTACCAGTCAGTCATTCACTCTACTCCCCACCTTCCCCCTGGTGAGAAGGATAATGAGAGAAAGAAAAAAAAGTAAACCTCATGGGTTGAGATGAAAAGAGTTTAATAACTGAAACAAAATACATATGATGCTACTATTACTACTACGACTACAACTAATTTATAAAAGTATTGATAATTGTAATGAAAAAGAGAGTGGGGCAATGATGAATCATCTGCTGTAGTGGGAGATCAGGTACAAAACTACCTCAGGAACCTGAGGGTGCATAGGTCTATAGGACCTGATGAGATACATCCAAAGTTCCTGAGGGAGTCAGCTGAGGAAATGATTAAGCCACCATCCACCATATTTGAGAAGACCTGGCAGTCTGGGGAAGTTCCCAGTGACTGAAAAAAGGTAAATATAATGCCTATTTTTAAAAATGGAAATAGGGAAGACCCAGGGAATTACAGGCTTGTCAGCCTTGGTGCCCAACAAGATCATGGAGGAGATGATCCTGGAAACTATCTCAGGACATATGGAAAATAAGGAGATGATTGGTGACAGCCGTTATGGCTTCCCTAAAAGCAAATTTTGCCTGACGAATTTCTTTTCCACCTATGACAAGGTTACAGCAATGATGAATAGGAGAAGAATAACTGAAGGACTTGTGCAAAATATTTGACACTGTCCTGTGTGACATCCTTTTTTCTGAAGTGAAGACATGGATTTGATGGTTGACTACTTGGTGGTTAAGGATTTGCCTGTATGGTTGCCCTTAATGAGTGGTTCTATGTGCAAGTGGAGACCACTGATAAGAGATGTTCCTCAGGGGCTGGTCTGGGGACTTGCACTGGTTAACATCTTTGACATAGACAGTGCACCCTCAGCAAGTTTGCCAACACCAAGCTGTGTGGTTCAGTCAACATGCTGGAGGGAAGGGGTGCCATCCAGAGGGACCTTGTCAGGCTTAAGAGGTGGGGCTTATGTAGCTTGTGCAGTTCAATGGGGAGAAGTGCAAGGTGCTGTGCCTGTGTTGGGGTAATCCCAAGCAGAAGTACAGACTGGGAGATAAAGGGATTAAGAGCAGCCTGGAAGAGAAGGATTTAGGGGTGTTGGTGGACTAGAAGTTAAACATGTCTCGGTGGCGTGCACCCACAGCCTGGAAAGTCAACTATATCCTGGGATGCAGAAAGAGCAGCAGGGCCAGCACATTGTGTGGAGTGATACTCTCCCTCTTCTCCACTCTTGTGAGAGGCCACCTGGAGTGAGGCATCCAGCTCTGGAGCTCACAATTTAGGAAGGATGTTGACCTGATGGACTGAGTCCAGAGGAGGACCATGAAGATACTCAGAGAGCTGAAACACCTCTCCCATGAAAACAGGCTGGAAGAGTTGTGGTTTGCCAGACTAGAAACAAGAAGTCTGGGAATACTTTATAGGAGCCTTTCAATAGCTAAAGGGGATTTGTAAATAGTCTGGAGAAGAATTTTTTGCATGGGTATGTAGTGATAAGACAAGGGGCAATGGCTTTAAATTGAAGAGAGTGGGATTAGAGATTAGATATTAGGAAGGCATTCTTTACTGTGGGGGTGGTGAGATACTGGAACAGATTGCCCAGAAAAGTTTTGGATGGTCTATCCCTGAAAGTATTCAAGGCCAAGCTGAATGTTGTTAAAGAGGACTTTAACAACCTGGTCTAGTGGAAGCCACCCCTGCCCATGGTAGGGGGGCTGGAACTAGATGGTCTTTGAGGTTCCTTTCAAACCAAGTCGTTTTATGATTCTATGGAATAACACCTGAGAGAAAGTAGTGATGCACAATACAACAATGCTTACCACTCACTGACCAATGTTCAGCCTCTCTCTGAGCAGCTCCCAGTCAATTCAACCCTAATTTATAAAATTTCTATGAAGTGGAATATCTCTTTAGCCAGTTCTGGTCATCTGACCTGACCATGCTTCCTCCCAGCTTTTTGTGCAACTCCTCACTGGCACAACATGAAAAAACTGATAAGTTATTTTAAGTTCTAGTAAGCAGTACTTAGCAACAACAAAAACATCACCATGCTGTCAACATTATTCTCATAATTAAAACACAGCACTGTGCCCACTACTAAGACGAAAATAATTTCAGCTGAAACCAGAATCATGCATACATCACAGCCTCTCATGTATGTGTATATGTATATGTATATGTATATGTATATGTATACATATATGTATATGTATATGTGTTTGGAGAGATTTTCTAAAGAACACAGCCAGGTTCTCACTAACCTAACAATTAAGATTTTTTTGTCTCAAACAAAAAGTGTGCTAGTAAGGAATATAGGAATGTTACATTTTTCAGAGGCTTAGACAACTAAGGGAAAGTACCTAATAGGCCTTAAAAATGTGTGTAACAGCTAATAACACTTTCTCTCATTAAAGTAATTGAGACATATACTAACAAAGTCAATTTTTTCGCCAATTTCTTCTAGACTGAAGTGAAAGTGATTATGAAATATCGCTGTTAATGGGGTGCTAATCCAGCAAATGTTGGTTTACAACCTATGCAGTTCATTAGCACATGCTTTATTCTCAGCTGGAGTGCTGCTGACTCGAGTACAACTCTGTAACCTTCAGAAATATCAATCCCCTTTCAATCTATCAAATATGTGGAACAATCACACAAGGTTTTCATTAGGTCTCTTTCCCTTCAGAGAGTATTTTCTTCCTCATGATACTTCTTTAAGCATAATGTTTTTCCATGTTCATGTAAAACACATGAGAATAGATATTCTTGGTTTTGGGCTAGTGCTGTAATGGGTGGGCCGACTCATCCCGGCATGGAAATTCTTCTCTTCTCTCATATGTTATTTCCGGGAAAAATAACAACCAATTCCATTGTTAAGAGTCTGATAATATTTTTAAAGAGTTCCCAGCTCAGTTTTGTTAACAAAATAAATTCCTAAAATCTGACAATCTTCATCTTGACCATGGTGGAGATGCAGATAAAATATAGCTTGTTCATATTAGTATTTCAAATTATAGTAAATAAAAAAAAGTAGTGTGATTGTCTCAATTTCAGGGCAGCACACAGAAATTATTTTTGCAGTGATAAATGATTTGCAAACAAAAGTACAACTGGATATATTTATTGCAAGACACAAAAGATAAAAGAGGTCTTAGAAAAAAAACAACACAGTCAGTTCCTTTGTGACATTTCACAGGGGGAGAATTCATTGGCAGCTGTTCAACACCATTTATAAACTAATATTAAATTAAGTCTAAATGTAGGCAGTCCTTAACCATACTCTTCCACCTAAATATTGACAATTTTTGGGTGATTTAACACAAAAAAATTATATTTTACAACTGAACTCCTTGCCTCATGAACTTTAAACTACTTAGATAGTCTTCCAACCTTCTTTACTTTCATGTAGCTACAGATAAGAATTATAGTTAAATCAAAGAACATGCATATCACAGGACTGCCATGGGATGTTTTTTTCTTTCCCAGCCTGCAGATATGTTGGTGTGGTGAAGAACAGACAGACAAATAACAAAATACTATTTTCCACACGTTCACTTTTGGAGTAATTGAATAAGACCAAACGGGTAGAAACTGAAATGTCATCTAGAATTTGAAGCATGTGCTTAAAAGTATCTAGTAGTTTCTGTGTGAAATATCTCTAACCAAGGCTGCCAGAACGTAGGCAGCAAGTAGTAACAAATATTCGGACCAGTTTTTTCTAATGACTTTTACCTTAATATCTAACAATTTTTAATTTAAATACAATTTAAGTTCTTTCAATGTTTCAATTTCTGTTTTGCCCGGTTCAGAAAATTATTTCAATAGGCACTCTAATATTAACTGCTGTTTTATTAATGCTTAAATTACAAGATTTTTATTGTATTAAGGTTTATATGGGAACAGTGTGTAAGTATGCCTGAATTCAGGCAATTTAATACTCAGAAGAAATACTTTTTGGTCAATATGCTTTGTGGTTTTCACCCAGTTCTAGTGTATCTTCAACAATAAAAAGGCACAAAGTAGTAGAGCAAACACATTTCTTGCCTGGGAGCTTCACAATTTATTCTTCACTTGCAGAGAAACCCAAGCACAGTCATAAGGTCAAGGATTTCCAGATCAGAAATCTCAATCTCCTCGAGTCTCCTCTCATGCTTTTACAAGCCATCAGACACAAGAACAGTTTGCTTTACTGTACTCCAAAAAGTAGACTTGTGTAAAGACATTTCTTGTAGAATATCCTTCTCTCAATATCCTACTTCCTCTGGAAATAAAGCATCCTGAAGTGATAAAAATGTCTTTTAAAATTAATGGATAAATGGGATATTGCACTTTTCCTTAGAATAATCTTATATTTTACTTTGATATTTTTATTTAATAAGTAGTAAAACATTAATTTCTTCCTTCTTCCCTTAATGATTGTGTTATGGTATAGTGTCATAGCTCAATATACAACACAATAATGAGGCAAGCATGGCACTTAAGAAGGTATTTATCTCTTTGGGTCAGTGGTAATTCTTCTGAACTCTAAATGTTTTTAATTTCTGTGTTAGATGCAGCCACACACCACAATATTATTTTCTACAGTAAGAAAAATAGAGTTCAGATCCATTTAACACAGATTTAGTAAATACATTGATTAATAAATAATAAAAGCACTAAACCATGTCAGCTACATAACA
Source organism: Sitta europaea (assembly GCA_013400255.1). NCBI lineage: Eukaryota > Metazoa > Chordata > Aves > Passeriformes > Sittidae > Sitta > Sitta europaea. Next base: position 269,421 of record VXBS01000183.1, read on the forward strand.
AAACAAAAAAAATTAAAAAAAAGTTATGGTAAAATACAGATCAGAGAAGAAAGGATTTAAAGAAAGATAAGGTGTTGAACCATTGGCTTTGGTTTGTTTGGGGTACTTTTTTGTTTGTTTTAAGATAAAGCCTTCTATTCTGAATGTACAAGAAAAAGTGTTTGAAAGGAAAAAGGAATGTTCTGCATTGTAGACCAGACAGCTTATTTGGTCAGGTTCAGGTTAGCAGAAAAATGTACGTACTCCTTAAACCACTTTATTAGATGTAAAAGCCAATTTATTGATTTGATGAGTAAGGTGGGAAGGTAACAACAGGAAAAAAGAATTTAAGGGAGCCTGGAATTAAGATTGTAGGAGAAAGACCTACAACCACTTACAGCCTGGGTTTTGTTTCTCTTAGGACTTTACATCTGGCAAGGGACAGGCTCTTTGCTGTATGCTTGATTACTTTGGTAACCTACCTATGTTAAGAATGGATACATAACCATCTCAGAACAAAAGAAAGAAAACCAATGACTGACCTGAAAAGTAGTGGAAATTTTTCCAAAGTTTTCAAACTTTCATCAGTTCCTGGTCTAGCACTTTTTGTCATGCTGATGTTCTTATCTTCAGTTCATGGCAGAAGGCTCTGTAACTTGAAATTTCTATTGCCTCTATTGCTGTTGGATACTACTTTCTGCATGTTGGGCTTTATAAGCTGTCAAGGGCTAAGCTGGTTCCTACAGCAGTCCTTTGTTACAAAATAGCTTATTTGTTCGTAGAGAGACAGTCTTTGAATTAAACTTTAAAATACTTACTGCCTTCTTACGTTTTATATCCAAGGGTGAAAGGAATATTTTTTATGTGGAACGCTAGTACACTGTCCTTGACCCTATGTATACTGCAACCATGCTATGCCATGACCTACAAGATCAATGAAAACAAAGCGGTTTAGAGTTTGATCTGAGGAATACAGCACTGTAATTTAAAACAAAGTGCAGTATGATTTTAGCACAATCTATTCTTTACTGGTTACAGAAGTTCACCTACAGAAAGTTTTTCAAAGTAGGAAAGTCAAATGTGACCAGGTGTTTGCAACAATGGAACTAATGAAGACTTATTCCAGATGCAATACTTTTCCCTGAAGCTTTGCCTGATGCATTCCAGCAGAAGAGGATATAAGCAGGTTCTTCTTATGAAAAACTGCGGGGAAGAAACCAACTGAGGCTAGTTTCTTCTGAAGAAAATATTGACTGACTGAGTTCTTTCAGCTGTTTTCTCAATGGCAGCAGCAATTTGCATGTAATGGCTCATTTTCAAGAAATATGAGACCTTTTTTCAGTTCCTGTGAAAATGGCCAATACACTGAACAATTTAGAGTGTTATGAGGAAAAGACTGTGGGAAAGACAAATGGACATCACAGACATCCCAATAATACAGTATTCCAAATGTGTGTGTAGTAATAGCATGAGATACTTTTCTCAGGCCTAGAACACTCACATCACCTTCAAAGGATCTGATGGCATCTCTCAGATTTATATACATGCATGTGTATGTGCCTGTATAAATACATATACATATACATATACATATGACTATACACACAGTGGAGGGACAACACACAAATAATTCTGTGTTCAAGCTTGATGTTGAGAAAATGCAGTTTTTAGAAAAACACTTTATCACTTTTCCCACTTCCCATGAAGAAAGAGTACCTCTAAAAGTCATAGAAAATGACAAGAAATGTCAACTGGAAGGCTCACATTTCTATCACTACATATTTGCACATTTTCTATGGCTTTGTGATACCTAATAAATCTTTTTATACCTCAGCTATAAGTTAATCATTCTTTGATGGTACAAAATCAAACACAACGCAATGCTACACTAAAATTCACTTACTCTGTGTATTTGCCCTACTTACTAAGAGAATAATTTTCAGTCCTTTCTTTTTCTCCTGCGTGTGAAATATAAGTTCAGACAACCTGGCAGAGATATAAGCAAATGATGTACGTATCTTAAAGAGGAATGAATGTTCTTCATTACTGTAGTAGAAAGAATAATTCTTGCATCCAATGCCAAAGAAATCTGCTAACTGGAAGAATCTGAGGATCTGATGCAGCTGCTATTAAATTTACCACACAGGAGTCCAATATTACTTCTCTGAAAGATACAACTAAACAGCAACTAGTTAGAGAAACATGAAAAAGACCCAACAAATCAGGTAGCTACATAATAATAGTATAAAATATTATACCTACAGAATGGTTTAGAAGGCAACAGATCATTTTCTGGAGAATTCAGAAATCCTTAACAAATTATTGTAATATGAACACTTACTTTAATATGAACACTTTTAGTAAAGGTGGTGTACATCACAAGAATATCTTCCCTTTCATATTTTATGACATGCAACCCATTAGTCCTTTTATTTATTGGCTTTTTTCTAATAAACCTGCACCAGATGAGGAAACAGGCTTAGATTTTTAAATACAAAGAGCATAATTGATAACTTAGGTAAAATCATTGTATTTATGCTTCGTATTTTTTGTAATCTAGTTGATGCATCTGTTTCTCTGAAGGCAAAAGTCAACCTTATATGCTGGTGGATTTTTTCCCCACCTTTTCACAAAATATCAGTTCACTTTGTTTTTAAGTGCCTTGATAGAACTAGATTAATTTTGTTACCTAGCTTGGATTGCTGCCCAGAGTGTAGAGTCTCTCCCTGATGCACCAAAAATGGGAATCATATTGAAGGACTAGCTTCTTTTACTGACTGAGAACTCTAGAGTACAGCACTTTTAATTTGCCATATTTTGAATTCAGATTAAAATAACCAATTAGATGGAATTGCAATTAACCCCATCTAAGTAAATAAATAAATAATCACACTGTTGAACATTGTCAGCTCTGTAAACAGGAACAGCAATTATAGATATCAATGTGGAGAGTTCAAATCCACATTTATCAATTCATCATAATAGAATCCAAGATATTAAAGTAATTTCTTCATGCTGGACAAAAAAGTACTGTGGAACTTTGGATCATGCAAAGCTACGGTGGGTGCTGTTTGACTTTCTTATGATTTTTGTTAAAGTTAAACAATGCTTCTCAATAAGGTTGAGCATAATATGAAAACAAAAATTTTCAGTAAAATATACTAAATATAAGAAAACACAATTTGATTCTGAAAAATGTGATGCACTTATGCCATGCTTTAGCCCCAGTCAGCAGTCAAGTTCCAGGCAGCTGCTCACTCACTTCTCCCCAGGTCGTATTGGGGAGAGAATCAGAAGGGTGAAAGGTAGAAAACTTGGGGTTGGATAAAGAGAGTTTCATACGGAAAGCAAATGTCACACACATAAGCAGAACAAAACAAAGAAATAATTCACTCCTTCCCATGGACACTCAGGTGTTTTCAGCCATCCCCAGGAGTGCAGGGCCATATCACACACAACAGTGACTTTGGAAGAAAAATGCCATAATTCCAAATGTTGTTTCCCCTCCCCCCCCGCCCTTCCTTCTTCCCCCTACTCCATATACAGAGCATGATGTCATATGGTCTGGAATATTCCTTTGTACAGTTTGGGTCACCTGTCCTGGATGTGTCTTCTTCCAGACTCCCATGTGTTGCTGTGGTGAGTAACAAATGACACAATTTCCTCCTTTAGAACATGATCTGACTCTTCTTTATTCAAACAACTGACCCCTTTTCAAACCTTTTTGGCCAGGCCACTCTCATTGGTAGGGAGAGTGATAGAACTCTCCACCCACATTGGCCAAAGCCAAGAGACATCAGAGAAAGTCCATCCCATAGAAAGAATCCAAAACATTAAACATTCGTTACAAAAACAATATCAATGTTTATGTTCGAACTGTGAGAACAGACCTTCCAAAACCAAAACATTATGAAGGAACAGAACTTAGAAACTTCAGGCCTAAGAAAACCAGACTACACCCATGTATCTCCAACACTCCACACCAGCATGCCTGTGCAAAAAGCAGAAAAGGTGCTGGCTCCATTTGAGCCCTCCTCAGCAACAGAAACGTCTTGGTATTATCAACCCTTTGTTGATATCGTTCCACACAAACCTACCTGGAAGGCTAGATGGGAGTATGAAACAATTTTTAAATGAATATTTTATAGTTTTAGTTTTACTTTGGGCCATAGATGTGAAATAATTAATCTCATTATCACATTCTGGCTAAGGCCTGTCCACATACAAATACCCCTGAGAAGAAGGAACAAAAAGTGTATCCTATAATCCCTTCTGTCCTTTACTAGTACCATCTGTAGTGGAGAGATAAATGAACATATTTGAAAATACAAAAAAATATGCAGGAATCCTAGCCCAGCTGATTTTAATGAAAAATTCTATGAACTTAGACCCTTAAATAATTGCCTCTGGAATCTTCTGATTTCAAGAATTTTACTTTAATAAAAGAATTTGAAACTAATGAACAGGAAAGAAGACCAGTATCTATGACCAGTCTGGAGCTGATTCTAAAGCTCAGTAGAAATATATGTTATTTCTAATTTTATTGTTAATCTAGTTCACTAGGAGATGCCAAAGAATATTTTTCCTTAGAGTATTTCAACTTACAATAAAGCTGTAATGATTCAAAAGTATATTTGGGTTCACTATTTGTCTCTTTCAGATGTTATTTTAATAGTCTATTTTTCAATGTTCTTAGTAGAAGGCAAGTTGATAAAGCAATCTGATTGTATGCAAGGTTTTAACTTAAAGAAGTGCTCAGTGCAATCACATCTTACACTGAACTTTTCATATTTTTCACATTATTTTTCATTTGTAAATTTAACTGATGAAGAAAACCTAGCTGAGAAAACATCATCATAATGTTCAATACTGAGAAATAACACCATCAGTATATGTCTACCCCAATTTTCTTTCCTTCCCCAAATTATAAATATTACATTAATATGGCCAACACTACATCTGAAGGCATCATCATGTAAATATGTTGAAAATCTATTATAAAAGCATTTAATGTACTATATTATGGAGACAGAAATCTTTTTTGTTATGCTATCAACTCTATAGGTTAAATGTCAGTGAGAGTTCAGCTTCTTAGACATTATTTTGACTACAAAAATTATGTGATACTAAGAAATTGACAGCACGGATACAATTGTTGCACTGTTTCATGTTTTAATAATGCTAATACTCTATAAGAAAATTTCAGATTACAATTTTCATAAATTCCTTTCCAATGCAGGGGTCTGGGGAGGTAAGAAAAATAAAAAGAAATAGGCACACACTGGGCCAGGTGTTCAAACACTGAAGAAATAACAATTTTATTAGAAAATGCTATAAAGACTATTGTAAATGTTTATATTGTCAAGGTAAAAAGCCAAAAGAATAAGATGATGTCTTACTCAAACCAGGTACAGGTGACAGGTACAGCTTTGATGTGACAAAAAATGAAGATAATCTAAAAGGGCAAGATTACACAGTTACTTCATAACTCCATACCCTTTTTTTCTGTAGACAGAATAATATGAAGTTGATGGAAAACTAACTGGACAATAGTTTGCTACTTCAGGTTAGTAGTTTAAATTGTATTACCTCAATGAAGCAGGATATCTGTGAATTTTACTCTATTTTATACAAATTATACAAATTCAAATGCGAACTCCAAGACTATTGGAATATTATGTGGAAGAACTGATTTTAAAGAATACAGTAAATTGTATTGCCTCAATTCTAAGCAGATGTCAGGAAGCAGTAAACAAACTTAAATGGAATAAAAACTATTTGTGTGTATGTGGGTGGAAATATAGCATCAAGTACACAAATATTGGTCAGGAAAATTACAAAGAAAAATGTGTCCAAGCAAAAAAGAATTCTTTTGCATTGTCTTTAATTGCAGGTTGATGGCAAGTTGACCATGAGCCAGCAGTGCCCTGGCAGCCAGGAGGGGCAGCCCTGTCCTGGGGGGCACCAGGCACAGCATCACCAGCTGGGCAAGGGAGGGGATTGTCCTGCTCTGCTCTGAGCTGGGGCAGCCTCACCTCCAGTGCTGGGGGCTGGTTTGGGTGTATGTATAAGAAAGACACTGAGCTCTTAGAGAGCATCCAAAGGAGGGCCATGAGGATGGGGAAGGGATAGAGGGGAAGCCATATGAAGAGCAGCTGAGGTCTGTTTGGTCTGTTCAGCCTGGAGAAGAGGAGGCTGAGGGGAGACCTCATTGTGGTCTTCAAGATCCTCACAAGGGGAAGTGGAGGAGTGGCAGGCACTGATCTCTGAACTTTTGTGACCAGTGGTAGAACTTGAGGAAGTGTCATGAAGCTGTGTTGGGGAGGTTTATTATGGATATCAGTTCTTCCCTCAGAGAGTGTTTCGACAATGGAACAGGTTCCTCAGAGAAGTGGTCACATTTCCAAGCCTGACAGAGTTCAGAAAATATTTGGGCAACACTGTCAGGCACATGGTGTGACTCTTGGGGTGTCCTGTGCAGGGCCAGAAGTTGGACTTCATTATCCTGATGGGTCCCTTCCAATGCAGAGTATTCTGTGATTCCATGATTCCATATACTTTTTAACACCCAATGAATAAAACAGAAGTTGTTTTGTCTTGTTAGCATTTTAGAATATCAACTTAAATGTAAAGCAAGAACTATTTGCATAACACAATTTTCTGAAATATATTAATCTGTTTTTACTTTTATAAGTGCTATTTTGTTTGTGCATTGTTAGAAAACCTCTCTTTGAAAAGTTAAATCTCAGAACAATGTCAGATACCTCAGTCTGAAGTCCTTGTCTTTCACTAAATTTTACGTTTCTCCACACCTTCTTATTGCAGGCTTAAGACCCTGTTCATTATAGAATCATAGAATATTCTGAATTGGAAAGGATGAACAAGAATCACTGAACTCCAGTCCTGCAAGGCAGTATCTCTACAAGAGTTGAAGTAACCCATCCTTAATATTGTATAACATTAACAGCAGCTGACCAGAGCATCACTAAGTACACATAAATCATCCATTCCCTAAGAATCTAAGTTATTAACAAAATCACACTATTTTTTTTAGGAGTCAAGAGTTATCCAGATAAATCTGCAAGTACCTTCTACAGATTTAAGTTTCAGAAATTCAGTCTTTCTTGGGTGAGACCTTAAGATGTAAAATGAGAGGAAAACAAGGGAAAAGACATCATTGTCCTCAATAGCATTTTTAGATTGGTGCATACTGATGTGAATCAGAATATACAACTGAGAGAAAAATAGCAATGCTTCTAAACTGAACATAAATTACATAAATATTATTGGGAAAATGACTCTTAAAACCACTGGGATGCTCCAGCTATGTAATTAACAATTTCCTTAATAGTGCCTCAGTACAAAAAATCTGTGACATTGAGTAAACATTATACTTCACCAAAAAGAACACACATTTGAGACATACCATACAATCAGCTCACTTGAGCACATAAGTTCAGACACTCTTAAAGCTCAAGAGTATTTTTGTAGTTAATTGACATAATCTCTGCAGGGAGGATATTTTTAAAAGTGGGATTAGATTACACGCAGTTACCCTTGAAACTGAGTAAAATGTTACACAATGAAAGAAAACCTTATCAGGCAGTCTTTTATTTTTTGAAGTTTATTAGGAAGTTCAGACATCCTAGTAAATTGCCATTCTACTCAGAAAGTTAGTCTGTTTTGTAAAAGGAAGGGTGTAAGTGTATGAAACAGTATTCACAGAGGATGAACATTGAGATAATACTGTTCCAATCTTCTTGACCTTTACAGGCAAGAGACGTGCTCATTTTTATAGGCTGTAATAACTCTAAACCATATTCTGCTAAAAACTCTCCAGGGTCAAAAGCTTCCCTACAAATATCTATGTTAAGGACAACATAACATTCCAAGTAAGTTTTTGAATTTTCCTGACCTTAGCAGTTTAAAAGACAATGTGTCATACTCACTATGTAGGAAAGGAATCATGGCTCAGTCCATCCTAGCTCTTTCAGCTGGCAAGTACAATACTTTTATTCGAAAGAAAACAGACTTTTACTTACTCCCTACAGATAAAAGCATCTCTGCAATCTCCCAGCTTCTCTCTGAAGACATATTTTTCTTGTGGCTGTTACAATATTTCAAATAGGATTCACTGTGTGTAGATAGATAGATAGATAGATAGATAGATAGATAGATAGATAGATAGATAGATAGATAGATAGACAGACAAACAGATGTGCATGCACATTGACCATTTTCTAGTTTTTATTCTTGTTTGACTGTAAGTGAAACATAAATCTAATGTCAAGGTATCTTTGCTTGAAACTTTATCTTTTTCTTTTTTTAATGAAATGGCTCCAAAATAAGATAGATGAATTAAATAATATTAAAATTAAAGGGGCTTATTTTCGAATATGTGGTACTTCAAAGACTGGTCACTGACCTTCAGAGCATGTTCAAAATTTTCATTGCTTGATTATAATTATAGAAATATTTTGCTATGTAAAATAAAGAGAGAAAAAAACATTTTAGCATATAACAGAAATCTCCTTGTAACTGTCACTGTGCAGCTGCTCTTTATCAAAGTATTTCTGATGACCTGTAACTCAAAAAACAGCTTTACAGGTTTAAATTCACAATTTATGGGAAATATACACATTTGGGTGCCACTCTGCAACAAATCCATTTCCACTGCAGAGGCGATAATCTACATAAACCATACAAACCTTCATATCTAGGATTAGCTCTCGTTAATCCTCTTTTTACTTCTCTCCACTGTCTTTCCGTTCCCTGCTGCACCAAGCATAAATGATTTGCTTTCATATTTTAAATCTTTATGACCTATCTCTACCCAACCTTTCATCTCTCCTGTGACAGCAAGACATTGACCCCCACCTACAGTTTTGCAAGCAGTACCTGTATGTGTATTTGGTGTTACTTAGCTACTTTTCAACAAAGAAGTTCCCCCCTTTTCCCAAACCATCTTGAGGGAATGGGCAGTATATTCTTTTCTTTCTGACCTCTCATAACTTAAAAATTATTATATATTCTTTCTTCAAGTCCCTTAAATCTATTATGTGCTTTATAGCTAATAATGGGTCAGTAAGTGAGGAGTTGTGACTCAGGTGTACCTCCATCCTGAGAATCCATAATACTACTTCATGTACTAATATAATAGTACATAGCTGTGTTGGTTTTCGAGATACAGCTCATTCTCTGTACTTGATTGATAAAGGGATAATTTTCATCAGAACCAGTCAAACACACTTCTTCCCTTTCTTCTTTTTAGAATGTTGAGATTCTAATATGTCCAGCTTTGGAAAATTTCAAGTATCCTGAAATGCATCATAGTGTATAATACCTGAACGAGTACTTGGATTCTGGTTCTGGTTTAATAATATATCATTCTAGTGGCATTGACAGAATTTTCTGACAAAAAATATGTTATTGACATGGAGAAATTCTATCTTAGAGTATGAGTTACATATTAAAGTCATTTATCTTCTTTCTGAAAGTCCAAAGTACCGTCTCAGTTGGCATCTGGCAGCCTAAAGAAATTAGGGGCACTAGTTTATTCTGACAACAGACTCTGAAGTGTCATAACTACCCACACTTCTCTTCTTATTTATCAATAGGCCTTTTCATGTACACTGCCTCATCTCCTACCCCGTCTTTATTGAAATACTAATATTCAATTAATTTTTCTGACATTAGTAAAAAAACCCCATCTAATAGAAAAAAATAAATTAATCTAAGTGAACAAATACTGTCTTCTACTTTGACTTATACCAGCATTTTGGAAATTAAATGTAAACTTTACACTGTTCCTCTTCCCACTTTTTTCCTATGGTAAAACCTATTTTATGACTACTGTACAATCACTTTTGTTGATGTTTGTCTGTTTTCCATAAGCAAAAGACCTACAGACATACATCAGTCAGACCTAACACAGACTTTGCATCAAAATCAAATGTCATGCCAATTTAGGCCTTTATAGCATTAAAAAAGCAACAACTTATGCCTTTCCAGTAGAACACAGTCATATAATTTCTCAGTAACATTTGTCATTAAGGTATAAATTATCTATACTCTTCCTAGCTGAAAATATTAAAAAATCTTTTCAGTGTCCCTGTGATACAGGTGTTATCTATTGTGGGGGCTGACAGAAAAGACAGAAATACAGCCTTCCATTTTTTAAGACTCATGTCATTTGTCAACCTCGATTTCCATGTAACATGCAGTAAGATGAAGTGAAAAAATGATGCTTCTCAGAAAAAGTTTGAGGCAATAAAAAAATATGCTCATCTGGGAATGTTGCCATCAATTCATGCTTTTCAGTGGGGAGAAAAATAATTATGCTGAGCTGGTTTTTATGTGAAGCATAAAATTTGAATTGTAAGCATGTTTTATATTTATAATTGTTATCATTTAGCTGGATTTTAAAAGAAGAATGATAATGGTGAATAAAAGGTGCAATTAGCCTTTCTGTGGCAGTTATGCATGAGTGATAACACATATAAATCCCTTGCAATTTTGTTTTTGAAATCTGATAACCTATCTAATGGACAGCAATAAATAGCTGATAAGAGAAAAAGTGTTAATCTCTGCAGTTGCTCTGTTTCCAGGGTGTGACTATTGATCTACAGATTCAAACTAGTATGGGTAGTTATATTTACATCTGTTTGAATAGAGGAGGTATTTTGAAATCACGTCAGAGAGGAGGGAGAATAGATGTATCAGTATGTGCATGTATATAAACATTGTAGATTTTCTTTTACATATTGTGGTGCTTCTGAAGAAGTGTTCTATGAAAATTGGACCAGTTTTGAGAGAACCTATGAAGATGTGACTGGACACATATTATTATGGTGAAGTCACCCAAAATCATTCTGAAAATGAATATTTATATTTTACTTCATCTTTCTGAAGTGCTGCCATAAAGATTACTAAATTCTTAGGCTTTTCCTCACTGGGACACCAGTAATCTTAAAATGCTTAATCCTGGATTATTTCTCAAGCTTGTCAACTTTACTGGAGAGTCTAACATTGTCCTTGATTAGCATTGTAATTATGTTACCATGTCCCAAACCCATATTTTCCACCTCATTGACATTTCACTATGAAGTGTTCATCTACTCTGCAAATCCATTGCATGTTTCCTTAAATACCTACACCGAATGCCACAGACCATCTATTATTTTACAGTACATGTATAAACCTGTAACAAGCATATTAAGCTTCAGTGAGCCAAGTTCACACTCAGCAACATGCTTAAATTCAGAATATCATGAGTACTGGGAAGCAATGGTTTTTCCCTGGTCTCTAGTCTCTGGTTGCACCATGGGTCTAGAATTTCCAATCTTTAAATCAGATCAAAAAAGCATCGTTGAGATCATACTAGATATTAAGAAAGAAGTAAGGATCTTCAGAGTCTTCAGAAACAAAAGATAGTACCAATATATATGTTTAACCTGAAGAATGAGTAGATGATTTCTAGCTTTTCTGTATCACAAATCCAGCAATTCCTACAGTTTGCAAAATTTTATGGAAAGATAAAGAGGATTTCTTAGATGAAGGGGGTTTTTGTTTCATTTAGTCTTAGTGCTTAATTGCCTAAGGATCTTTTAAGGCTTTTTTATGTTTATTTTACATTTGGTGGGACCATTCCTTTGGCTGTTCTTTCATGAAAAATTAATTTCTGTGGAGCAACGGTTTGGCTGTTTTATCAAATGACCTCTGGACTTTTCTTTTTTTGGAGTCCTAAATGAACAAAGCTGCAAGACAATATCAGTGGAAAATGTGGATGTTCAGACCTTTAAGAAAAGCAGGAGAGAAGTCATCTTATTGCCAGGCTGACTGCTCACAGAAGATGAATCACATAAAATGTACAATTAGTTGTCAACTGCTTTGTCATTATTAAATGTGTATTGTTCTTGATTAAGAAAAAAAAAAAGAAAACAACAACAAAACACCCTCCAATATTTGAATTTATCATGAACTGGGTTTATTGTGTATATTTGCTGATTTTATGCCATCAAGAACAATCCCCTCACATCTTGGGTAAAGGAGAGTAAGAAGAATAAGAACTGGGAGATATAATTAGCAATAATGTATTTTATTTATTGCTGTAATTAGCCTAGTAAGTGGATGCTAAGAGATTCAGCTGATGGAATTTGTAAGCTTTCAAGGTTGAGAATTTTAAAAAAATATTTATGGTCTTTTATCTTACACACTTTTTTAATAATTTCTTTGTACAAAAGATTGTTTTGAAGTTTCTCCACATAAAAACATACATTATGGTTATTTTGATTGTGTAAAATTTAAAAATTAATCCTGCCTGTACAACTCTAATTGTATCTTATTCACAGTAGTTCTAATGTACATGTTGCCAATATAATTTTCTTGATTAATGGTCTTTAGTTACTGGTCTGAAATGTCTGCATGCAAAAAGCATAAATATTTGTTGATGTCTTTCTTATTTAATATCACAAATATAAAGGTTATGGCCAGGAATTTTTTAATTATAAGTTCTCTTTAAATGTGTTTTCTTGAAAATCTTGCTCCATGCAATATGTATAAAACTGTACAAAATATGGCTAAAATAACTTTATAAATTCTGTGACATGCCATTTGACATATAAATCCTCATTTGTCAAGACCAAAGAATTTACCAAATGTTATTCACAGCTTTGTTGTCTAGTTACAGCTCTTCAAAAAAAGTTCCTTCTATTTAATTGAAAATTATCAAAAAGTTTTTTAAAAGAAAAACATTTTCATGGTTATTAATTGATTAGCATAAAAATTTGAAGTTGGAGTAGCATATAGGCAATGTTGTCAAAATAATCAGGGTCAGAGTTATCCATATTGCACTTGCATTGGCAATTGCCTGTTGCTGAAAATTATCTGAAAAATTAATTTGGCAAGGTTCAGATCTGGAAATTCCCATACTTAATGAATCAAAAGATAAATCTAAACTGCACATCAAAACATCTTATCACTAATCATGAAAACACATGAGAAGACTTGGAAACAGCAGGGTGAAGAAAACCGACATAGAAGGCTTCTGTAGGGGAACATGAATGTCAGCTTTAATAAATGTTGACAAATTTGTTCTTTCAGCCCTTTCCTGCTATGACTCAAAAGTATTGAAAAAGCCCTTGGGAGACATATTTTTTGGAAACAGGAGTAAAATGGTAGTACAAAGTGTGACCATTTATCACATAACATTGCTTGAAAATTAACCATCATATAGATACATTATGAGCAGAAAATGTCAGCTTGCACACTATTACCTGTCTTTTACCTAGGCATTTGAGATGTCACTCAAATCTGAGCTCTGAAGTGTTTAAGGAAAAGAATAAAGCGGGGACTTGACATGACCTTAGGCTATCAGATATAAAACGTACCTGTGGTCATCACTTTACATGACCTCTCTGTTGAAAAGAAAGAAATGAAACCTTGCAGTTCTGACCTGTAAAATGAGAACCCACAAAGAGAGTTAAGAGGTGTTCTTTTATGTGTTTGGGGCTTTTTTTCTAGAGCTGGAAATAATAGCTTCTCTCTCAGAAGAAAACAATCCAGTTTCCTAAAGAAGACCATAGTTCTATCAGTAAAGTAGGTCCTTTTTATCTACATTGATATAATTCATGCAATGACATTTATTTTCCACTGAGTGTTTGTACAAGCTAAGAATGAGAGTCCTTCTCCCTCAAAAAACAAAATAATATTTAAAAGAGTGTAATACCTCTAAAAACGCCCTTGTATCTGTGACAAGCTATTGATGGAAGGGGAAGACCAAATGATAATGTAGGTTTTTTTCTGTCACTTCTTAACAAAACCCAAGTTGAAGATTTGGTCATATCTGGAAACTGAATCTTTATCTTCTGAGACTTACCTCAGAACTTTTCTGATTGAGCATTTTCAGTAGCTGGGAAACAAATTTTAAATTTTTCTTTGAGTTCTTGCATGACTGGATTTTGAAGGATGCTGAAATAAAGTCATTTTTCTCGCAATAGGCCTATGTTTTCATTTTTGGATCATTGACCACTATGCTGCAAAAAGTGATTGAAAGCAGTGCTTTCAGCTTATTGGCGAAACATTACTGTAGATTTATTAAGGGGGGAAAAAAGGGAAATAAAAAAGAAAAAGAAGTCATGAACTCCAGCCCCTTCTGTGTTAAAAATTATGGAACATGTTGGCATCCTATAAGCAATAATTGTGCACTTCAGTAGGTCTTTATGCAGTCATTACAAAGAATTAGCATGTTCTGAGAGACACAAGTCCCAACATGAAATTCTGGGCAAAGCAGATGATTTTGCTGGCTGTGTTGTAGGCCAGTATGAAGTAAGATTGTCTTAACAGTATTTGCACTGTTCTTTGTTTATAAGAGAATAAAAGATACAGTGTGTAGAGCTGCAGTCTTCCTTTATAATTTTCATTTATCAATTCTTTATCAATTCCAATGCATTGCTTGGATTAAATTTGATCTGAGGTTCTAATCCTTGGTATCTGCCTTAGTTGTGTGGCAGCTTTGCCTGGCCATATGCCTTGTGAACCCCAGTCTGCTGCCTCAACCACCCAGTCACCATAACTACACCTGCCCATTGCCCTCAGAAGGACTGGTCCCAACCCTGACCCTCCCTGGGACACAGGGGGACTGGGACCTGTAAGGAGTGGATTATTGTACTCAGAATGCTAGAATTGCCTATGCATCTACTTATTTATTTGTTTACTTATTTGTTTAAAGCGTCATTAATATATTTGTAGTATGGCCATGTGCAACTCTAGAACCAATGCTCCATTGTATAGATAGATATGCTGCATAGATTCTTTTTTTATAAAGTTATTGAAAGTAGTTCTCTGACTCATATGTTGCCATGATTAATGTAAAAGCATAAGAAAGATGTTATTCTGCACTGGTTTATACATATTGACAGTTTTTTCTGGCTTTTTTTATCCTGTCATCTTTGCACTGCACTTTGGTTCTAGAGTCTTCATCTATCCTGGTGTTATACATGAAATTAATTACTGGAGAGAATGGAAAAAATGAATGGGTCAAAGTATATCCAAGAATTGTAGAAAGCTGTGGCTCTGAGGATGGCATCATGCAATGTCAATGCATTTGATAAGAAATGAGTATGTTCTTTCGTGATGGAAACAGATGAAGCAACAAAATGAGAATTTTCTTACTGCATACAATGCAGTTGCCTTAAACTGAGTAATCAGTTGTCTGCTATTTAAAGTGACTGATATACGAAATCAGTATTGCAGGATCTTTCAGGGTGAACATATTTCTAAAATCACAAAATAGTTGTTGATGCTCAAGTTTATTTTCTGGTTTCCGTTCCTTGTATTTCTGTCCTAATCTTATGTTCAGCTTCAAAAATAGCTGAAGACAGACATGCATACCTTCCATATATCCTTCTGGGAGGCCAGAAGAGGGGAGTTTCATCATTGTATGTATGTTCCCCTATGCTGTGCACTGGTGAGGCTGTGCTCAGTTTTAGATCCCTTGCTACAAGAAAGACATTGAGGAAGCTGGAATGTTTCCAGAGGACAACAGACTTAGTGAAGAAGGTAAAGAACAATTGTCAAAGCATCATTCATAGAATGACTTGGTTTGAAAGGAACTTTAAAGATCATCTAGTTCCAACTCCCCCTGCCATAGGTAGGGACACTTTCCAGTAGACCAGGTTGCTCAGAGCCCCATTCAGTCTGATTGTGGACACTTCCAGGGATTTGGCACCCACAACTTCGCTGCACACCCTGTTCCAGTGCCTCTACCCAATGAGGAATGCGTTTCTTATGTCTGATCTAAGTCCCTTCTCCTTTTGTTATAAACTCATCTCTCTTTTCCTATCACTATCTGTCTGTGTAAAAAGCCATCCTCCCTCTTTTTTATAAGACTTATTGAAGTACTGAAAGGCTGCAATGAGGTCGCACCAGACCCTTCTCTTCAGGATAAGACCCTTTTTCTTCATAGGAGAGGTGCTCCAGCACCCTAAACAAATTTGTGGCTCTTCTCATTACCTACTCCCAACAGGTTCATGTCTTTCTTGTACTGGGGATTCCAGATGCAGACACCATACTCCATACAAGATCTCAGAAGAATAGAATTGAGGGACAGAATCAGCCCCTCAACCTCCTGGTCATGGTTCTTCTGGTACAGCCAGGACATGGCTGACTTTCTGGATTGCAACGTGCACTTGCAACCAAATCACATCCAGTTTTTTATCCATGAGAACTCCTTTTCCACAGGGCTTTTCTCAACGAGCTCTTCTCCCAGACTGCACTCATGTCTTGAGTTATCCTTACCCAGGATCTTACGTTTGGACTTTATTACGATCTCATGGGACTATGTAGTGGTGTGGTTTTTAG
>VXBS01000184.1:0-44583 GCA_013400255.1 Sitta europaea
AAAAAAAAAAAACAAACAGCCAAATTGCCAAAACCACCCCAAATCCTCATCCAATATAAAAATCAACAGCTAATTCTATGCCATAAAATTATTACTGCTAAAATGTGGAGATAACTGAGACAGAATCCTTTGAATAACATACAGAAAACATACACAGATACTCTGAAAAGTGTGTTAATCCCATGAATAGAGAGACAGAGCAAACAGAAAACCAAACATAAAAACACCAAAGGGTGATGAGATGCTGGAGGAACAGCAGTCTACTGTGTTAATGATGCACTCGATAACCTGTAAATAGGAACAAGTCACCTGGTATCAGTTACTTTGGTTCACTACAATGGGCCAAAGTGAGAATAGAATATCCAGAATGATACTATGGAAAATAACTGAAATACCCAGTAACGATTTAATGTGCTCTATGCATATAGTGTACAGCATACTGTATGTGTACAGATTCTGGTACCTGGATTGTTAAACAGTTCATCTCTGAAGGTGTTGCTGTCTTATCGATGTAAATAAAAGTTAAGTCTCTTATTAGCTCCTATGACATGGAACTTTGTGGGTTTTTTTCCATATCTGAATTTTATGAAGTTCCTGTAGGTGTAATACATATACACATAATATATATATAGTATATATATAATATGTAGTATATATATTTTGGTCTGAAATAAGACTAAATAAAGGAATCTCAAAGAGATTTGTATAGCATTCAATTGCTTAGAGTTTTGTTTTTTGGTTTTTTTTTGTTTTGTTGGTTGGTTTTTTTTGTTTGGTTTGCGTTTTTTTGGGGTGTTTTGCTTTATACCCATTTGTATGCTTATACAAACAAAACAAAAAGGGATAGAGAACTCCAACATTGAAATGACTTTAACTAATCTCATTGCATAGCTCTATAAAATCTGGCAGGATTCCATGAGAAAAGGCCTGAACACCTGTGCCATATGGGCACAGAGAGGCTGCTGTGGACCATATGCTGGGAAAATGGTCCAGGAAGGATTACCAGTCATTGGATAGACAGCATGAGAAGCTGTGCAAGAAGAATGTCTATCAACCACAGCCTCCTAAACCAGAATTATCAATATTTGAGCTAACTGCTGAAATAATCTGTTATGTACAGCCTGGTAAGGAAGAAAGGCCTTTCAAACCAAATGGTGTCTGAATGCATGTCATAGGCTTTAATTATGAAATATCAGTGCAGTCAAAGTAATTTATAAATAATCAATTTCGAACTAAAATCAGCTACACATGAGCTAAATAACCTACAAATAGTTAAAATAATACAAAAAATCTCCTACAAATTGTGCAAGCTATAAAATATTGATGTTATTACTCAGGGAGGATGGAAGGGGTGAAGACAAGGCTGTAAGAAAAAGGTAAATGATTCTGATGCAAAGAATACAAGCCTATGTGCAATCTTTGACAATGTAAACAGTCAGTTCTATGCAAATGCAACTGAAAAGGTAAGATCCACTTCTTTCTTTTAAATACAGGGTACTTTTAGTCATGAGTTATTCACCAACTGTTCACTACAAAATGCTGTGGAATTCTATTAAAGAGAAAAGATAATTCATAAGCATCATTACATGGTAATAATTTAGAAGGAAAATACATGTTTTAAGGAAAACACAGTGAAGATACAGAAATTCATTTGGGATTATATAACTTTCATTTTTTCCTGTGTTTTAAATTTCAAATTAAATTAATCTTTACTTTTATTTTGTAGTTCAGTAACTGTATTGCTACCTGAGTAAATATACCAATTTCAGTGACCTAATAATTAGCACAGCATTAATGTAATGGCATTTTGTGTGACAGACTTGCTGAAAAACAGGTACCTAATAGAGCAAATTACGGGTGTTCCCTGGCAGAGCTTTCTCATACAAAAAACTCATACTCCTGAAGTCATTATTTAACTGGAACTTTTCTTCACTCTCCTTTGAAGCAATACATATGAAAAAAATAGTTTCTCTTGACACCCAAGAGTTAAGCCAGAAAAGAAAAGATTATGTCTGCTGACAAGCAGTATAAACTAGTCTTAATAAAGAAGTATTGTTAGTGGTAAAAAGCTTACAGCAAACCAACTGGAAGGTTATAATTTCTTGCTCTTCAATATTTACATGCAGTTTTCTTTATTGTCTTATGCTCTTCCAATGTTTACCTCTCTTTAACCCCAAATATATCACAGCCTCACGGATGTGGTAACAAAAAAACCTGTTGAATATTATTAACCAAATTTTCAGTTGCCACAAATAAGCTTGACAAGAAATTGAGAAATTATGAACCTTCAACAATAAATAATAACATTCATAGGAGTCTTTTGACACTCTTCTATTATTAACCCACATTAAGTGTAACTTTACCTTAGACATTACATTGGAAAAAAATGGTGTTTTTTTAATTTTTCAAATGTTATACTGTTCACTTCCTTTCAACTTTTCTTTCTCATTTTTATCACTGCCTGATAAAAAAGAAAAAAATTTTAAAAAAACTATAAGAAAAATCTCAAAACATTAGAAGCTCTTGACACAGGAAAATTAACCTTGCCTGCTGTATAAATTAATGATTGTCTTGAGCAGTTCTGCAGTTGTTCCTAGATGCGATCACTTCAGAGAAATGTGAAGTTTTGGTAGCAGGGATGTCCTGTTCCTGGAGCCCAACCCATAATAAAGCCTGTCTCCCGGAAGCCACATCAGTTGTGAGACCTGGATCCAGAAAAAGCGGTTGAATGACCTACTGCCGCTGGAAGTTTTTTGAGAATTACACCTTTAAATCAGTCAGGTTTTAGACACTTCAGTATTCATTGAGTTAGTGAACATTGAATGATGCAGTTCTTTCTTTCAGAAACATTAATGAAGAAATATCTTTTCATTTGATGCAGAAATAATAATTTAATCCTCTGCCAATGAGTGGATGATAATGGAGGGAACGGAAATGTATTTCATTATGATCGTGCCAAAGGGAAAGTGTCTAAAAACCCACTCACCTCATATTATTAAGTAGCAGAAGGAAACTCGTAAATCGCTATTCATTTTGAATCATATAAAATAATCATGTCTAATTGGGACCTTATTATTTCATTATTCATCCTGTTTTGTTGGGAGCAGTCCAAAATATTAAGTCATAATATATAGTCTGTCACAAAACACTCTGCTATGTGCTGGCACATATATTGGTTTCAAAGATTTCCTTCCTGTTTTTCATTTGCATACTAGAGACTGTTATATAAAAATAAATCACTAAAAAAGCACCTCTGCTGTGGACAATAGTGTATTCCATGTGTGCAGTCAATAAATGCCTTTGCTTTGGACTTTAGGATTGTTTGATATTGTTGGAGCTTTCATTAAATTATTCTTCACAATTTTGAATCCTGAACTGATAATACTTATTTTTGTGTATCTTTTTTTCCTAAAAATTTAAAGTCAATTTTGTAGCCACTACTGTTAACATTTGAAATAAATGATTGCACTAGCTCCTTTATGAAAAGTTGCAGTCTTCCTCATTTGTCTGTGGTTTGGAGTGAGACATAAGAATTTGTTTTAAAACTCTTGACTCCTGCCATGGTTTCTGAAATCCTTCATCTGTATTACAATTAGATATTCCATTTCTGAGAGGCACCATTCAGCCCCTTTAAAATATCTGACCTATGTGCTGTAACTCAAATGATCCTTTTGGAGTCTATTCCTCAAGATCACCGAGATTTACTTTCTTAAGAGAAATGACTTCTTATAGTCACTGGTTACACATTATTTTCTTCACACCATATTTTCTTGAGCAGTACAAATGAAAGAAAAAGAGAGAACGTACAACAAAAGTGCTCAATAACATTCAACTAAAAAGGACAATAAGAACCATTTCAGCATTCACAATGGAAACTGAAAATAATCTCCATTAAATACATTCAATAGCAATGCAGAAAGTAGTTTCAGAATTGATATAAAATTGGAAGAGCTTCACTGAAGAGAGTGGAAATTTGCAGAATTACATCACCTAAGTATTTGCTTTCCTGGCTGGGGGAATAAAATGTATTTTAAACTTAAAATAATAATGAACAGGTTTTCTCAGAAAGGACAATAGCTTTTCTATACAAATCTTCTATCTTTTTTTTCCTAATACATGTCAGTTGAATAAATCATATGAAATGTTCTAACTTGTAAAAAGTTAAATAAGATACTGAGGCAAAAATAGGATAGCTAGTTGTAGAGCAAAATGCAGTTGTTCATTGAAAAACCTAACAGATGGGTTTCTGTACCTGAAACATCCTTGTTTAATATAATAAATGTTGCATAAAGAAAAGAAAGAAACTACAGAACTAATGTCACATGGAGGGCAAAAGTCTTCAGATCAGTTAATATAAATACCATAAAAAATTAAATTGTCAGGTGAGGTATAAACTTCTTGATGACAAAATTTGTTGCTGTATCTAGTAATTACATGTTTTATTAAGTCATCAAATGCATCCAATATTATTTAAAACAAAGCCAAATTTATTTAAAATAAATTATAAAGATGAAATCATTATGTATGCTTCAAATTCATCTTCAGGAAATGTCATGTGGAAAAAGATCACATTCCATATTGAAATATTGTATCAAGTATGTCTGTAGGCACATTTGATTGTTAAAATAATTGCCTAATCTTCCATGGTAACACAAATAATATGCTGTATCTAAATGTTTAACAAAAAAATTTATATGCTGAAATAACTCTGTAGCTGTCCGTGAATTTAAAGAGTCAAAAAGCCAGTACAAACAAAGGAACAAATGTCCACCGGAAGAATGTTCCTTAGTCCTTATCAGCCTTTGCATACGGCTTTAAATATTTCTGGTATTTGTCATGTGTCCTATGCAGCAATATTTTCAGGGCAATAGTTACTATGACAGAGCTTTCCGAGGCTACAGGACCTTCAAGATGTTCCAGCACTGCCATTTTGAGTTGTACTAGTACCAATATAGATTTTTCCTCGTTCCACAACCCTTTCAGGGTGCACTTACTACGATGTGCACACACAACCATGGCCACAGAAGCTTCGGCGATCCCTCTTTCCACGTGGACATGCATCCTACTTCACACTGGGGGTCCAGCCCGGCCCACACAGCAGCACACAAATTGCAGGGTAGTGGTGTCAGTGTCTGTCTGTCCGCGGCCAGCCCTGGCNAGCCTTTGTCATCTGCCAGTCCAGGCAACAACTTATTGAAATTGTCACAGCAGAGCAGATAACAAGGACAACAGGAATCAGCAAAAGAAAAGGTATCTGGGCTCCAATACAGAGTCAAGCCCCATGGCTAGTACAAGAACCTTTCATTTACTACCTAAAGAGTTATGCATTTACACTAGCACACTCCAATCCAATCTGTTATCTTTAACCCTTGAGCCCTGCTGGGTTCCTAAGATAGGCTGCTGT
The DNA here is from genome assembly GCA_013400255.1 of Sitta europaea. Taxonomy (NCBI): domain Eukaryota; kingdom Metazoa; phylum Chordata; class Aves; order Passeriformes; family Sittidae; genus Sitta; species Sitta europaea. The sequence continues at coordinate 5,405 of VXBS01000184.1, forward strand.
GATTTAAGCCCCATTGAGAATTTAGCACCACACAAATGCTCACTTACTACCACCTAGCAGCTGGGAGAGAGAACTGAAAGGGTAAAAGCTGGAAAAACTCATAGTAGAGATAAAATAGATTAATAGGTAAAGTAAAAGCTGCAGAGCAAAGTAAGGAATTCACCACTTCTCATGGGCAGGCAGATGTTCAGACATCAGGAACACAGGCATATGCCAGCACATGTTAGTGGTGACTTGGGAAGACAAATACCATAACTGTAAATGTGTCCTTTCTCCCTTCTTCCCTAGCTTTATTTACTGAGCTTGATGCCATATGGCATGGAATAGCAGCCTTTGGGTCAGTCTGGTCTGCTGTCCTGGGTCTGTCCTCTCCCAATCTCCTGTGGATCATCAGCTTCCTCCTTGCAGGGAAGAATGAAAAACAGCCTTGGTGCTGTTTATGAATTTTTCAGCAGTAACTAAAACATGACTGTGTTATCAACACTATTTTCATCAAAAATCCAAAACACAAAACCATGTGAACTACTACGAAGAAAATTAGCCACATCCCACCCAAAACCAGTACATGAAAGAAAGAACAGTAGTCATAAGCAAGGTACCATGGATTGGCGATATATATTCCACACAGACCAGTTAAATAGAATTCTTATTCAACAACCTTTCCCTACTTTGTTCCCCTTCATTCATCACTTCCTTCTATTTCCATTTTACAATTACTGTTCAACATACTGTTCTTCTCACCTCCCATTCAAACTCTGTAACTTTGTCTTCTTTTTCCTTACCATTTATTTTATGTTCAAAATGCTGCTGAGAAAACTTCATGGGCAATCTTGTAGACCACTGTGCATAATGGATGTCAGGAAAAGAAGGCTTCTAATATTTTCCTATTAAAAAAAATATTTAAATTGATATATTCTGTGGATGTCCTCATGTTATCAAAGGCCTGTTGCGGCCTTGAATATGACTAAAGTTAAGAAGTTTCAACTGCTTTTTAAAACTCAACTAAATAGAGCCTCCTTTCATCTCAGTTTGAACATAATTCCCCTGCTAATAAAGCAATAAAATCTTCAAAATTCCTGTAAAATTTTCTTGCAAAAACAAAGATGGTAGTGGTGGTTTGGCAAAAGAGCTTATATTGTGGCATCTTTACTGTCTCATATTTGACTAATATAAGGTCTATTTGACAAATACATATTTAATTCCATTGATTGCATTAATGAATATGAAGTCTGAGGGCATGTGACGTTTGCAGGTGAAAGGAATTAATGAGTCCTTTGTCTCCTCTGACCTATCCTCTTGTTCAGCATTGATACTTGCAGCTTTCAGTTTGCTTCATTCTTTTTAACTGTTTTATCATTTATGTGTTACTAATCCCTTAAGTAGTAGAGTCCCCTTCTATTTTATGGAAACTATTTACTTCCTTAAGGTTTATTTTACTTTTAAAACTTCTAAACTTTTTCTCTCCCTTGGGATTCATGAATATACCTAAAATTCTCCCTAAATTCATGAAAAATAGCTCCCAAAAAAGCTGTATTTTCCTGTTTTTTTCTCCATCTGATCCAGATGTTGCTTTGTTTTCAACTTTTGTACACTCTCAAAAACATTTTCTGTGAAACTCTGAGAATGAAAGTAATTAAGGAAAATATCCAGCTGAATGAGAAATTACTATGACCATTGTCAAATCTCAGTCTTCACATTGGCTGTTGATCATGATACTGAAGAAAGGAGTGAAGTAAGACTGGAATATTCACACATGGAATCATTATTTTCTGAGAAAAGTTTAATGTGTAAGATATGACAGTTAAATAGTGTCTCAGTTACAAACAGAAGAAAATAGCATGAAAAAATGTATCTGGCAGATATCTGGAGTGTATCTGGAGTTCATTTTCCCATAGCTGTCCTCTCCAACTTTGCATTGGCAGCTGAAAGAATGTAGGCGATACACCAGTGTTTTGGCTACTGCTGAGGAACACTGACACACCAGCAGCTCTGTCTCTCCAACACTGCATCAGTAGGCAGGGATTTGGCGAGATCCTGGAAGGAGATGCAACAAGGGGAGCTGACCAAATTGACCAAAATTATCTTTCATACCGTATTATGTCTACTCAGCCATAAAATCCAAGAGAGAGGAGTGGGGGCTTTGGGTAAAGTTATTGAGGGTTGCATCTGTTACTGACATTTGCCTTCCAGAGCAACCAATATGTGTACTCAAGTCCTACTTCCCAGGAAGTAGAAGGACAACACCTACTGATGGGAAGTAGAGAATAAACATTTTGTTTCTCTTTACTTATGCATGCAGAATTTATTTTTGCTTAATTAAACTGGCTTTGTCTTGACTCATTGGCTTTTTCCATTTTATTTGCTCCCTGCCTGTCCTGCTGAATGGCTTGGTAGGCATATGCCAAGGAATATCAGAAGATGCATACATTAATTTATAAGCAAAAAATTTAGTGTGGTAAACACTGCTAGGACAATACAATGTTATATTCTTTTCTATGCACTATCATAACCTGCATGCTTAGTTTTCATTCCAGAATCTTTATTGAGGGTGATGAGGTAGGAGACAAGAGAAACTCAGTTTGCTTTTAGAGAAAGGACAAGTATGTATCTCTGAGAGTTAGAGAAAACTGGATTTTGCTTACAAATGAGTGAATTTGGTAAGATTTCAGTAAAGGAAATAAATAGAAAAAGCAGGACATAATTTTGGTGCTGCTATTCTCCCTTCCCTCTGGCTCTACCATGCTTGAAGAGTAACAGAAGTTCAAATGGTGTAAGTTTATCCTTTTCCCTCAGGACCATCTGATCAAATTGAAGAGGGCTGGGCAAAAACATTAAGAAAGTGACATAATGGAAATTGAGTGACAAATGCATTTGCTGTTATATCCAAAGTAGAAATAAGAATTGATGCAATTAGAAAGAGTTGGAAAGATTCAGACCTAGTATTTAATAGTTGCTGGTGGTTTAGAGGTTTGTAACTTTGTTATTTAAAGTAGAAATTAGAGTACCTAAGCAGAGCAGATAATATTTGTGAGGCAGGTATCCACCAAGTGGACTGCAGCGTGACAGTAAGGCAGGTTAGCCAGCACACATTCCACAAGAGATCTAGCTGTGACCTGTGGGTAGATGAATTAGACCATTCAGTCTTTTGCTCCTTCTGCAATGCTTCCAGTATTAGTGCCAGCATCTGTGGCTGCTTTGGATAAGTGTGTAATTTTGCTTGAGCTTGAAATGGAGACACCTAGAGAGAGCACACACACAGGGAATGATGACAACTGTATGTGTGCTCTCTCACCAACCAAGAAAAAACAATCTTCACTCACTAAACTTGCACAGGCCCTAGCAATCATTCAGAGTAATTAGGACAGCAGAGATATTAGAATAAAATAAATATTTTTCATAAAAGTGGAAATTTTCTTATAATCCTTTACACTGATGTGAGTTTTTCACAATTTCATTGTGAAAAATGTGAATTAGGAGAACAACTTCTTATTATATAAGCTTTCAATTCCATGTTACAGCTAAAATAATTGTATGTGTGAAGGAAATCTTCCTCTTCTCCCTGCTGAAAGCCTGAGATTTCATGGTCTTACTGCTACCTAAATTAAGACGGGTGTTCTAAAAATATATTTCTAGGTCACATACTCTTGCTGAGACCCTTGCTGTATGAATTTTTCAGGCTTAAAGTTCTGGAAGCGCAGAAGAAAGATGATGCAATTAAACTTGTTAAAGGCCTAGGAAAGAGATACCACATTAAATATATGTAATTGTTATCATATGACAAGATAAAAATACCTTACTCATAACTTCTTGCTTACACACGTTTCAAAATACAAAAGTATGAAATTACAGTTTGGAAAGCACACTGATTTGCAGAGGTGATTCATTTCAGTGGGGGTCGATTTCTTAATTGATATTTCATTGCCTTTTCACTCTGAGTTCTGGGTATCATGAAAATAAATATTTGAGACAGACATGTTTTTTGCCTCAGTGAGGCGTGGTGAGCTGGTTCAGGAACGGCAGGGTCAGTCACCTCAGACTGCTCGGGCCAAGTACCTACAGACACCAATATGATGGATGGCAAAATGCAGTTTGTTTGGTGTTACAAAGCGTTATATATGTTGCAGTTCTTGTCATCACATCCGTCTGCTTACGTAATAAGCTTCATACTATTGGCTAACTTATTATGACTATTGGTTATGTGTGGGGGGTTTGACCCTGTCTTTCCGTACAGCGCGATATCTTCCGTTCGCCGGACCCTATCTTCCACACATGTTAAGGTAACTTACACAGGCACCCAGCATAATCTATTTGTGACTTTCCTGAGATGAACATATCTAATATGTTGTCCTTGATTTTTATTGCTTTTCCTCACACAGTAACCTGAAATGTCCAAGTTTCTGCTAGCACTGAGTAACAGAGAAACACGATGTCATCTCTTCATACATAAATCTTCTTCTTCTGAATATTACTGAGGTACTAAGAAACCTATAAGTATACACTGTAACAGAACTGTGGAATTCCAAAACACTGGTCTGTATCACAAAATGAAATTTCTCTCATAAACCAAATAATTAACAGAGCCACTTAAGTTTGTACAAACTTAAGGGTTTTTCTAGATATTTCTGAGGTGAAACTTTTGTCTCCAAACTCCCTCATGCTTCATCTATTTGCTTTCATTGAAATCTACTTTGAAAGACTCAGATGTGAAAAAGACTGCTGTACAACAGAAGTTTAGAACCTCTTTGTGAGTCTTTACTTTAATTTGTTTGTTTAAAGGTAAATATCAGAGATAACTTTAAATAACACCTAAAGGTAATCAAGTAAAACTACAATAAACATTACTTAAGTGCAGCCACTGTTAGATCACAGAATGACAAGGTAACGATTAGATGTTAATAGTTTCTTCATGCTTTGGTCCATTCATCTCCCACAGAGATAATGAAGATATTTTAAATTAATCTTCTGTTATGATTTAAATCTATTCCTCTTTGTGAGACAATGTTATGATTTCTAAGAAATGAAATATCAATAATGATAATTCATGCAGAAGCAGCATATGAGATCAAAAATGCTAGCATGATTTCACTTCAGAGATGGAATTCATATAAGTACATATTAATTCTTCTATAAATATCAAATGGGTTATGAAGAATTTAGAAAATTAACCATCATCACGTAATAAAAGGAGCTGAGAACTCCAATTTAATTTAGTAAGTTGAGATCTAATAATGAAATAATGGCATCATTCTAATGAATTCTGATATAACACTTGATGTGGAGCACTGGAATTACCTGGGAAATATATGACTTGTCATTTAGAAGGCCAAACAAGTAATTCAACACTTACTGATTTCTTAAAATTTGTTTTCCCTAATTTGAAGTCAGTTTTAGAAAGGAAAGGTTATAATCTCTACTTGGTTACTGATAATTTGTACATAGAGTAAAAAAATATATATTTTTATGTATATTTATTTATTTTATTAAAAATAAATTTTATTTACTAATCAACAAGTTAATAATTGTTTTCTGAAGTCATTACTTGCAAATATGTTTCAAAATTTATATTTTCATCTGGATGAGTTCTATAAACGAAATCTGTTATGAACAATGCAGAATCCAGTAAGAAAAACAAGTTTGTGTGTTGCTTATGGCAAGTAAATGGGGGACACTAGAAAGAAGGTTTAAGCCCTTTAATATGATTATTGTCCATATTTTACAAGACCAGTCTTAGAAAAGCCAGCTCAGCCGCATTTTCACTAACCACACACACACACACACACACACACAAACAAAACAAATAGTTAAAAATGCAAACAAATAAATAAAGTCAATACATTTCAGATTTACTCCTCTCATGTATTATCAAGTACAGGCTTGACTGATACATAGATTTAGGAAGAGTTTGTGAAAACTTCATTATGGACAAGGAATATTTTATTTTTATCTCTTTTTCAATAAACATGACTATCTATTCACCTTTAGAAAGGTTTTGTATTCCTGGAGTGAGTCAGGGGAAGAGCAATAGTTACAAATAAAAAAAAAAATATTTACGTGAATTAATTTGAAATTTTATTTAAAAGTGAATTAATGGTAGCCGCAATTTCTAGATGTGAGTGGTCTGTTTCTCATAGCTTCACAGGTAAAATACAGAACCATGGAGACAGGATTGTGCAACATACCCAATATTTTAAGGCATAATTTATTTTCAAACTCTTGCATGCATTAGAAATTATCCACATTGTTATTTAACTCACGGGTTTGGTTTTTTTTTTTGTGTAACTGATTTAACAGTGAAGTTAGTCTACATTGTCATATCAATCAAATCTCAGCTGAAAAACATTCTCATTGAAATGGATGCACATTCATTCAAGATAAGAATGAAAAATGGCAAAATGGCTTTATGGTATTACTGCACTGAGGGAGAAGAATGGGATTCTGAAAATATTTTATCAGAAATTTGGCACGATCTTACTACTGGCAATATATATATAAATCCTGAAGTGAGAGTGCAAATGTCTGAGATGGCAGAGCTTAAAATGTATAAAAAGTAAAATTGAATAGAGGAAGAGCAAAGGGAAACAAAATCAGATACAGTGAATTTTAAAGATTTTTTTCTCTTCTTGCCAGGAATCAGCAGATATCTATAGTGACAAAAGCAACACCCCTAAAAAACCCCAAAACCAAACAAAAAACCCCACAACACCACTTTTAGTGCTTTTAGTAGATTTTAGTGAGATAGCCAGATTCCAACTTCTGCAGTGAGATGGCTGACATGAAATCAATAGATGGGGATAAAATGCATCAGATATCCAAGTTATGGGGAAAATATCTTGTCCAGAGATGAGACTTTTGACCTTCTGATTCAATAAATTAAACTAATAGAAGACTAAAATTCTGGCGTGCATAATGATATCACCATCAAATAGTAACACTAAATGTTTGGCACTGAGGGTTACTTCAATACAAAGCTGATTATGAGGTGTTGAAATATCAGTAGTTAAAACAGTTTTGGACTCTTTTTGATTACAGCATATATTGGATGAAAAAGCATATGCAAGTGATTCTGCAGTTGCTTCATAGGAGTGGTAGGTTCTGGCTCTTCCAACAGGAAATTGGATGACATCCTCGCTCAGGTCTGACAATGATATCCTCCTCTGGGAATAAAATGTTTTGAAATTACACTTGCCCTCCTATTTTTGTGTCAGAGACTAAGAAATCTGACATCTTACTGCCATTATTTGTGCAGCAGAACTTGAATTGGATTTTTCCAAAACAAATGATTAATGTATAAGAGTTTACAATTTAATACTAGGGTTTTTTCCCTGCACAAACATCTTGGATCCTGTTTTCAGCAACCGATTTAACATATAAATTGGCCAAACTTGGCAAAAGTTAAGAATATTTAATAGGATACAGATGGTACAGCAGAAAGCAATATCTAGAGATTTGGGTGACTTGAATGCTCTTTAGCCCTCTACCAGCTGCTTTGGCTCAAGTGTGAATGAAGACCTTTTAAGAATCAATAAGTGTATCTTATGTTGTGCCTAAGCATTGCCCACCCAACTAAGCTGACACCAAAAACAAAAGCAACCATATGGTTTTAAGTATATTAATGAACAGGGCACTACAGCTTGATACTCAATTTTAAATATGTTAATTTAATACCATCAATTCCTTGCACATTGCTAATTTCCATCAGCCATCTAATACAAAGAAACGTAATTCTCTCCAGATTTTCAGTTTCAATGGTAACAGAAAATAAAACAGACAGCAATTGCCTGAGGCTAGAGGAAAATGGAAAAGACACTCAATTTCTTCCTTTACAAACCATAATAAAATCACAGTCAATAGATTTTAGTTATTGGAATCATAAAACAACACTAGCTGCAGTTAAGAATTAAGTCCTTTGGGGCTGTAAGTGCTCTATATGGTGTTTTCAGCTTGTAATGAATGATTACTAATTACAAGGCTCAGATTATATTGCAAGCATTTAAGTGCTGATGCCCCACTATAATAAAGCAGAGAACCTCGAGCAGTGTCCTCTTTTATTTTTTATGCAGCAGCACACTGCATTTGATGAATTGATCTTCAAGTTCCTAATAAACGCTAAAACATAAGTGATGGAGTGGATTGCAATTGTAAATGGATTCCTAGGGCATTAGATGCTGGAGGCAATATCCTAACAATACTCCATGCTTTCCTCTAGCATTGACTTGTTATTATGTTCAGAGGCTCTTGTGGTAGTGTATATCAAGAGCAGCATTATTGCCACAGTTCAAACTATATACAGCTGTGAAATCTTCTTGGCAAAAATAAAAGGAAAAGATTGGAAGTCAAAAAAGATACTAATCTATCCCATCACAACAGTACCAACAATCATGATTAAAAAAGCAAACAAATAAATAAAAACTGTAACATGGGAAATTCTGTCTGAATTCTGGAAAGGGATTCTGTGCAGTGATTAAAAATGGCAATACTCAGGGATGCACTGATCATAACCCTAAGCCATCTGCTATCATTGGACTTGCTTCAAGCAGGGGCTGGGGTTGGTTATCCAGTTGGTGACCTGAAGATCCCTTCCTTCCTGCACTACGACTGGAATGAAATCTCACTTGCAAATTTCTATTACAGATAAAGGCATAATAGCTTGGATTATAGACCAAATATCATACTTTCCATCAGTAGATCTGTGTCTGCCCCATACGAAAGGGGCACAGCACCATACAACCATATACACAGACATCTCTGAAGTAACAGAGGACGGGGAAGCATCCTTTCAGCAATCAAGGGGCTGCTTTGTCCAACCCGGTGCCTCGAGGCACCAGATCCTTTATGGCAGAACTGCTTCTCCCTGCTCAGCCCCACCCTGCCCAGCTGCAAGGCTTTATTCATCCCAGGTATCAGGCTTTGCAATCAGTTTTGCTGGACCTTGTAAGGTTCCTGACTACCCACTTCTCCAGCCTGTCCAGGACCCCCTGCAATCTTGCCTTCCTGCATGTTAAGTCTTTATATCAACTTGAACTAATTTTTGAATTAGTTGAACTGTGAACACACAAATTTCACAAGCACCTTCATTTAAAGGTATAATTTACCTTTTAAATAACTAAAGACACAGAGCGGGCTTAAACACATTTTGTCCCAGGTGAAAATTCGTTATAAAATCTCATTTTCAGAAGCTCTTGTTTAAACTTGTAGTTTCTATGGGACTGTTTTTTGTGTTAGTTCCTCTCCAGCATGACAAATTATGGATGAAAAAGGATCTAGGAATCCATATTGGCTCTCAGTCTGCTCACAATAGAGTCAGGTAACAAAACTGTCAAAAAAGTCCAATGACTCTTTGGATCACAACTGTAGTTATGAACAGTTGCTGGTGACTTATTAGCCCTGGTTTTCCTAATGAAAAATAGAGTAATTTTAAAGTGCTGCTGATAGCAGTACATTCATGTTGACACTACATCTCAAATATTATCAACACATTTACACTGTCATGAGCTAAAAAGTTATGAAAATATTTTTCTGATTTCATTACATCATGCATTATATTCTGAAAACAATTCTTTATAACTTTTATTTTGTCCTTTTCATCATCTGTTAAATCATAATTCATTTAAAGAAAATTTATTTCATTTTCCTGCCTTCTCTGTTTTCTGGATCTCCTCTGATCTTATTTCAAACATCATCTTTTGATCTACCATCTTTATTTTTTTATTTCTTTTTCTTTTTTTATTTTTTTAATTAACTTTCCATTCTCTTCTTCTCAGTTGTGTTTTACTTTATCTGAACTTACTTTATCTAGGTTTCTCTCCTATACCACCAAAGATATTTGTGAAAACAAACTCTGAAAGCCCTTTTTTTCCCAGTTAAAAATAAAAAACCCACAATCATTGTTTCCTCCCCTTCATCTCCTAATAATTGTTAGTGATCAAAATAATTTTACCTTTAAATTTTTTCACCAATCTTCAAAATTGAAAATCAGGACATAAGCCTTTGTGGTGAGCCAGCATTGCCATAGTTATGCAAAATAAAACTGGTTTGTGTTTCACTATTGTTTCTTGCTCACATCTAGCTTACACTTTCCCCTTTTAGCCATGGCAATCACTGGGGTTATAATCAGGGGACTAGCTTAATATAATAGAAAGAAAAGTTTAAGATTTTCCTGGTGCGAATATCTTTTAATAAATTGTCATTTATTTATCTCAGATTAAGGTTAAAAAATTACAAAAGAGCAAGCACATGCTAAAGGATACCTAAATGTTCCAGTTTACACATTGTGAAATTTAGTTCACTGAGCCTACCTAGCATGTCTGAAATTAATAGGCAGGTTATCTACACTTTTTAAAATATATATATATTCGAGAGATATAAAGATGTAATGGTGAGATCACCTGTACTATTTTATTGTAGAAATAAAATTGCAGATTAACAGATGTGTTAAGGTTTGTTCAGGATAGAAAGAAACTGAATATTTAATAATAAACAATTAATGAAAGAAAATAATGACTACAAAAAATGTTGAACTATTCAGCTGCAGATATTTGGGAGGTTGTGTTCAGAAATACTTAGACAGATACGCCAATTAAATACATATGGTGGGAAGTGCTATTCACTACATATTGTGGTATTAGTATCATATTAGATATGCTAATTTGGTACAATTAACCTTTTGTAATTGCTTTAAAGACCTTGTCTAACCATGCAGAATATTACTTCATTGAAAAAAAATAACTGATCAAGTAAAACACTAGAGGCAAGGCTTCAAGAAACTAATTACACTGTCTGTATACAGTAGATTTTTCCTGCTAAGGTTTAAGTCATTTTTATATATTCATATATTCTTCCAGACAATCTCAGTAATGGAGAATGATTGCTCAAAGTTAAATATTTGGTTTTCATTTTTCTCTGAATTTGAGCTGTGAAATGCAACTGAATACTTACATGGGTTGGGGCAGAGGGAAGAAAGACAATAAAAGCAGAGTGTAGTTTACAATGTGTATTGAAATTAGGGATATTATTTGCAAATTTTGTGCTTCATTGCCCAACTTATGCTGATGCAGACAAAAAGAACTAGCACAGATGTTTTCCCAGTAATAGGTTCCGTAGGAACTGGCCAAGTAGCAGAATGCTAGAGATCAATCACCTGAGTAAAGTGACTGTGTGCTGGTATGGGTTTTGAATGACGTAAGCTACATGGATCAGATTTCCTGATTTAGGATCTTACTCTATATAACCAAAAAGAGAACATAGTTATTGAAGAAACTTAATCTGAAATAGTTTTGTTTTTTCATAGTACATCTGAACCTTACTGATTACTAGGCTGTTATTATTGAGGGGTAGCCCTGCTCTTTGATCTGTGTTAAAGCCTTTGACATTTAGATTCTTGTTGGCTGAATAATTTATAAATTTAATAAGCACACAGTCCTTAGTTCCACTTCTGCACATTTTGTCTAAAATGCTTTGGACTATTTCAGTGCCATGTGACTCACATGAGAAATGAAGAAATTCATCCAAAAGTATGCTCAGACTGAAAGTATAAATTTAACTTCAGAGGCTGGGAGACTCCCCTTTGCTAATAAGTACTTACCATCTCTTCAGGTATCCTTTGAAAGTATCTGTGTTTTCAAAGACAGGAGACTAGTGTCTTTGTTTTTTTTTTAAGAAAAAAATAAAAGACATACAATATTAGCACCAAATAGCACATTTACTATCTATTATTAACATTATTTTAAAGCTTTACAAGAAATGTTGTATGACCTTACTACTGAGCCCTTGCTCCGCTAGTAACTACACAAACATGAGTAAGTGCCGATACTGAATCTTGAGTCCTAATAAGTGTAGTCAAACAAATAAATGCTAAAGTACAACAGTAAAGCAGGGAAAATATTTTTGAAGTTTATTGTTTTATTGCCATTTAATGTGAGACATGCCTTACTAAATTCAGAAAAACTTTTTTTTGAAACGGTAATATTTTTCTTGGAAAAAGATTCCCAAGTAACTTTTCTGTTAACAATTTCATATGACTCACATGTATCACCTGAATTTATTTGTAACATAAAATATGGCACAAAAGCAAGACCAGCTGGATGAACTGAAATACTTAGTCATTCCTCAAGAGTTTAATTGAACCTTGAACTGACATTCCAGAAAAAATTAACCTAAAATCATACATTTCCATGAAACTTTTAACCTGGAGATCTAAGCTGTTCCAAAGGGACCTATGAAAAATGGAAAAGTAACATTCACAACATATTTCGAATTCTGAGAAACTAAAACTTGGTTGAACTTTTAAATTATTTTTTCAGCCTCCATTGGTATTGCACGGAAGATGAAACTGTTGCAATAAATCTGTTCTTTACCTCATCACTTTCTAGCAATACATCCAAATGAGAGAATAGGAAAAAATGTGATTCAGGTGACTGTTCGCTTAACCCTAATCACCAAAATACAGGGTATATAGTATTCTGGATCATGGAAATCTAAATTTCAAGAGTATGTTGCTCTTTTTAGTTCTATTGGCTTTGTCTACATATATTTCAACAAAAAATGGTAAAAATAGCTTTTCAACCCTTGTATTTCTACAAGTATGCAGCTAGCTGCCTTGTAGGGAGATGAAGAACAGGGGTACAGTGTACAACATTTGCACAGTTACCTACGGTGCAGTAGTAAGCTTAGACAAGTACTTGGAGGAGTAGTGCATATTCCTGTTACACTTGCAAGTTCTTTTCCTGTGAAGAGTCAGTACATAATTCTCTTTAGATTTCCAATACTGACACCATGAACAGGCATCAGAAATTTAGAAAATTTTACTGAAGAGAAACATTCCATTGTATTTGAGAATTCAAGGCAATCAAATTAATTCCCAGTGCCTGGAAAAGAGAAGATGATACCTGTTATTATAAAGGGTATAAAAATGGACTTTGGAAACTACTGATTAGTCAGCCTGACCTCTATGCCTCATAACGTCATGGAACAAACCCACCTGGAAGCCAGACAAAGCACATGAAAGACAGAGAGGTGATTAGAAACAGCTAACATGAGTTCACCAAGGCAAATCATACCTGAGTAAACTGGTGACCTTCTATGCAGAATGAGGGAGCTGGTAAATAAGGAAAGAGCTACTGATGTTCTCTATCTGGACTTGTGAAATGCCACCCACATTTTGTCATTATGTTGGAGTTCTGGCTTTGATGGATGAACTGTTGGATGGATTAGGAATGGGTGGGACGGGCCTATCAAAAAGTGTTGTGGTCTCAATGTCCAGATTGAGATCAGAGATATATGGTGCCCCTCAAGGGTCTGTACTTGGGTCAGTGCTGTTCAATGTCTTTATTAATGACATAAACTATGAGATTATTTGCATTCTCTGCAAGTTTATGGATTACACCAAGATGAAGTACAGTTGATGTACTAGAGAGATGACATGTAGAGGAACCTTGATAGACTTGAGAAGTGGGTGAACAGTTTGAGAGCTGAGCAAGGCCAAGTAAAAGGTCCTGCACATGAGTTGAGACAATCCCCAGTATCAGGACAATATGGGATGTGAATGAATTTTGAGCAGCCCTGTGACCTGGAGATATTGACATAGGAAAATTTGAACATGAGGCAACAGAGTGTGTTTGCAACTCCGAAGGCCAATGGTATCTTGAGTTGCAGCAAAAACAGAGTGGCCAGTAGACTGAGGGAGATGATTTTCCTCCTTTGCTCTGTACTGGTAAGACCTCACCTCGGTTACTGTAACCAGCTCTGGGGCTCTCTGCACTAATAAACACATGAAAGTGTCAGAGAGAGTCCAGATGAGGGCCTTGAAAATGGTAAAAGGGCTGGAAAAACTCTCCTATGAATAAAGGGTGAGAGAGTTAAAGTTGTTCAAATTTTGATTATATCAAGGATGTGTAGCCTTTTAATATAAAAAGGGAGCTTACAAGATTGATGGGGAGTGCCTTTTTACCAGTTCCACTAATAACAGGGCTAAGGCTAGTGGTTTTAAAATAAAAAAGAGTTGATCAAGATCAGATATAAAGAAGATTTTTTTTTTTTATAGTAAGTGTGGTGAGACACTGGAACAGTTTTCTCAGAGAAGTTGGAAATGTTCAGTGCCAGATTGGATGGGGTCTTTTGCAGCCTGCTCTCATGAAAGATGTCCCTGTCTGTTACAGGAGGGGATTGGAACTTTAAAGGTGCCTTCCATTCCAAACCATTCTATTATTCTTGACCCATGAGTTCAAGAACCTCCCTGAATAATCAGAGACAAAATTAATGGCTGTGAAAGAGTGCAATTTCTGAAAGGTATTGAAATAATCTATAGAAAGCTGTTATTTTTCACAATGAACCTTTGAATCACACCCAATAAGTTGTGATAAGGTACTTCACAATTTCTATGTTGCACATTAAATAAAAAAAATTATGAAATAACTCAGAAAATTGATCAGCTTCTTCCAAAACCTCTTCTTCATTCCAAAACAAAATCTGTCACCTCTACAGGGCCCAATATTACTGTTTTATACTATGAACCTGCTGTTTCTTCCTCTGGAAGCAACTGAGATTTCATAGAATCTGCAAATCTTGTAAGGAACATAAATGGTTTTGGTATTTAACACCCTCTGAAACCACACAGGTTATAGTAATGTGATGTTTTAATGGTTTCTCTAAATCTGCACAATATCTTTCACAGAAGAAGCACAGATATCTTCTGTAAGAAGTCAGTATTTCTATTATTGCCGTTACACTCATAAACCCTCACTGACAAAAATAATGAAAAAGACAATGGATTAGTTTGCATGCTTGATGGAAAATCATCTGAATATTTGTTCTTGATCAGGTCGTAGGCTGTGGTTAACTCTAATAGTCTTAATATACTTCTACTCTTAGTTTTTTAACCAATATTGTTGGGTAGCTCATACTCGAAATATTGCTCCTTCCCACGTTACATAGAACATTTCAACCAATAGACATAAAGTCAGTTTATAGCTCAGTGCATACTGCCCTTCAAGAAAAATCAAGGAGTGTTTCTACTGAAAGAATAGGTGCAACCACTCTTCTCCAATTTATGAGAAGAGCACTTGCAAGCAGGATTTAGAAAAATGATAGGGTTTAGAAAAAATTATTTCTGTGGTAATCCACTGGAAATGCAGATGACTCCTTATCTATTGAATTCATTCTACTAGTACTTCTTTGGTTTATTTCTGTCATTTCTCCTTTCTAGAGGGAGAAGTGCAATGGTTTGGACACATGATAGATATGCACCTGGAATTATTGTAGTGATAAAATAACTTTTGGAGCTGAACAATTCACCACACCACTGAGCTGCAACATCTAATTATCAATAGTGGCACAAACTACTGAATTGTTCAGCTTGTCTATAGTGCCACTTCATGCATAGCTTCTGTTAAAATGTCCAGTTGTCAATTACTTACAAGTTGATGGATGCCTCCATTCATCAGTCATTTGAAAAGAATATTTCTTTGGAAGGAATGGATTACTCTGGGGTTTTGAAAATACAAAGCTGAGGGGGAAAAACAGTTTCTTTTACATACCACAGAAATCACCTGGAAAATGACTCTTGGTAAACAATCTGCTTGACATATAAAAACCATTAAAAAAATCCAAACCTGAAAAATGAACAAATTTTTTTGTTATTTCTATCTTTTTCTAAGTATAAAAGATACACTCCATGAGCACGCTATCTGTAATTATTTAATTCTTTGGAATGATTTAATCTCTTCTGTACTGCCATGCTCTTCAAGCTTGATTTTGTAAAAATAATTAAATAATTATTATAAATTAGAGATTTCTTTGATATGAGAAATATATTTGAAGTACCTCATTAAAAAAAACCAAACAAAACCCAAAACCCAAATCAAACTGCATTGTTATTTATTGTGTAGACACATTTAATAGCAAACAAGTATGACACCCAAGCATAATACAAGAGTTAATTACTTATTTCCTGAAAACTTTTTTTAAACATTTATAGAAAAATTCACAGTTTTACTTTCTTAGTGGTTGAATTTAAAGAAAAATTGGTAGATGACATATTTAAGTAAAACACTTCTATTTACCAGAAGTGTCTCTTAAGTTAGTGACTGTATTATCCTGAAACTGACATATTCTGTTTGCAATATTTGCTTTTACAAATTTGATTTTGAATTATTTAAAACATACTGTGGCCTCCAGCTTTATTTCATATCACTTGTAGGTTGTCAAAGACATGTCTATTTCTTTACCAGTAGTAAACATCTGACACTCCAGTCTCTTAAAAATACAATTCTGAAGTAGGGTCTATTTATTTTTGTAACCAAATTATCAGTTTGCTAGGTGTGTTTTAAGTGTAATATATCTTCAGTGAGAAAAAGAAAAACCCTAAATCCTAATAATTAAAATCTTCCATTTTCAAAAAGTTTCAATGATCATTGGAAACTCTTTCATACTGCCTAAACAGAGCTTCTGTGAGAGGACAGAAATTCACTTCTTGTATTCTGACACAAGGGTTATAACTGGGGGTGGGAAATAATTTATAAAATGCTTTCAGCCATAGGTTTAATACACTAAATAGAATACATAAGAAAAAATTTATTTCCAGTAATCTTTTTTGACAAAACCTTTTTTTTTTTTTTTTAAATGAAATAAAGCCTATAATTTATTTCACAGCCTAGATATTTTATTTTCCCAACTCAGTTTCCATTTTCATTCTAATGAACTCATATGAGAAAATTCTCTTTACATTTATGGATGCATCTTTAATCTGTGCAACAAAATATATTTTGCAAAGTATTAATATCACTCATGGAAGTGATAATCATAAACACCATTAGGGATTAAACATGCTTGCAGAAAAGGTGCTTTGTTTGTTTATTTTATACTAATACCAGTAATACTGAATAAGTGTATTAAAAAGTGTTAAATAAAATGTATCTGTCAATAAATGAAAGAATAAATGAATGCTCAGTGAAAATTCAAGTCTTCATTTACTGAAACTAGAGCATTGCTTGTATCTAAAAAGGCATCTAGAAAAAAAGCTTCAATGAATTTGACTTGTGAACGTCAAGACACTTAAGCAAAGTGAAAGACACAAAAGGAAACAAGAGAACACATGAAGGACTATATTGACAGGATCATGGTATACACACTAATGTCTCATTCAGCAATGTATTTTAAGTAGGTTTTTATATTATGTGGACCCTTATAATTTACTAAATTATTTATAACAAGCAACAAAATCAAAACCTGAGATGGTATCAGTGCACAATCCCCATGAGAAGCTTTGATCAATAGCAATACTCATTCTACTACCATCCAATGTATGTGGGCTGTTCTAAAGAAGGCATCAGTAACTTTTTCTAATTTTCTCTTCCTCCCTGGGAAGTATCCCAAATCCTTGAATAAGATTGGGCCTTTCAGTTTTCTCATTATGTCACTTTATATACATAAATATTTACGTGCATGAAAAGGGAAGAATCTTTCTCCTGCCTGGAAGTTTGGACTCTCATCTGGGAGCAGGGATAATCAGATTTTTTTCCTGTATTCATACAAAGTGAAACAAAATGTGAACAGATGTTATTGAGAACACCTTACATCAGAGACCCATATATGGTCATTATTGGGAATCTTTGCTGTGATGAAGTTATAATGTGCTCAGAGGAAGGAATGGAATCTCTTATTTCTTCTCCCAGTTTCACAAGTCTCTTTCTTTGCATTTGTATAATAATGAGCACCAACAAGCTCTAAAAAATTAAATTATTTCTTTCTTTTTTTCTATAACACAAAGTGAAAAACATTAGGAAATCTTACTGGTGTTTTCTGCCTCCAACTTTTTTAGCAGAAAAGATCACACACACTTGCTAAATTATTTGCAGAATATCCACAGAACCATCAAGATTGGAAGACACCTTCAAGATCATCTAGTACAACCATTAACCCAGCAGTGTCATGATCACCCCTGAACCATATTTCCAAGTGCCACATCCAGACACCACATCTAGAGGCTTGAACACACCCAGAGATTGTGATTCCATCACCTCTCTGGTAACTTATTCCAATGTCTAACCATTCTTTCAGTGAAATTTTTGTTTTCTAGTATCTAATCTGAACCTCCCCTGACACAACTTCAGGCCATTTCCTCTTGCTCTTTTACTTGAGACTTCACAGAATAGTCTCACCCCCATTTGACTACAACTTCTTTTCAGGTAGCTGTAAACAGCTATGACATTTCCCCTGAGACTCCTTTTGTCTTCAGATTATACAACTTCTGCTCCTCTCATAGGACATATATTCTAGACTTTTCACCAGCTTTTTTGCCCTTCTCTGGACATGCTGCAGTACCTCAATGGATTTCTTGAAGTGAGTGGTTCAAAAGTGAAAACATTACTTAAGTTGTGGCCTCACCAGTACCAGTGTCGCATTCTGCTGTGGGGAACAGCAGAGAGTTCTTTTAAAATGGATGTTCTAAGAAGAATTAAGCCAAATGAGGCAAATATTATATCCAAGAACTGTTTATTGGTAACAAAATGTGTGTTGTCCTAGTAAAGAAGAAGAGAAAACACGGAACAGAAGGAAGGAAAAAGAAAAAAAAGAATAGAGGAGGGCAGAGAGAGCGAGAGGAGAGAGAGCTTCAGCGTGCACCATGGAACCAGCCGGTGGAGTGTGTGTGCTCCCTGCCAAAGGGAGCCTGGGCTGCTCTCAGAGAGGCACAGCTGCACAGGCACAGCTCCCACAGCGACAGGCAGCCAGACAAGAGGTGAGTGGGACTGGGCAGGAGGTGTAGAACCCTGGACAGGGTTGCAGCAGGGATCAGAGTTGCAGGCTGGACTGGTGAATCAGTGTGGAGAGCAGGTGGCTCAGGCAGGGATGAAGGAGATGGGGCCATTGGGCACTAACACAGGGAGGCAGGGTAAGCAAGGGCTGGAGCATGTGAGGGAGAAGTGGTAGGGCAGGACACAAGCTAGGCATGAGATTTGGAGGAGACCAATCTACCAGACCTCCTTAAAATTCAATACATTTTAAAAGTCAAGGTTTCTCTGACAATGTATCATATATTTCCTGCTTTTTGTGATGGGTTAAAGTATTCACTAAAGTATTCACTAAGTATTCAATATATTCAATTAGAGCAGTCTTTTTTGTGTTTGATGGCTGCTTATATATGTACTTATATGTACTATTCAATTTGTTTTAGAATCATAGAATTTAATCTAGATCTAATTTAATTTAGAAACTGGTTTCTTGATTATTGATACTAAAGATGCTTCTTATGGCAAAAACTGAAATTATTGTACTAGGTGCAGCCAATGCATTTAGCTGAAAGCAGATTCTCATGAGCTTCAAAAGAAAACAGGGGATGAAAAGTGAAATGGAAGTTCATTTTGTGAGTGGCTGGTTGTGGCACAAAATGATAGGCACCAAAGGCCAAGGCCAGATTTCTGAGAAAACAGGTTTTGTGGCTGGTAGCACTCAAAGATAATAGTCTCTAATGGTTTGCTCTGTGAAATGTATGTCCTGGTTTTCAGAGTAGTTCAGCACCCAAGGAAGAAAATGACACTTTCTTTATTCTATATCTCAAAACTGTAAGCCAAAACTTACGAAAAATCTAACTTTAGTGATGAATTCTGACTATTTTATTAAATCTATCACCATGTCACTTTGTATAAGTTCACATAAGAAGGCTATTAAAGTGCCTGGAACTGAACCTACCTCTCTAGAATTTTAGCATAGTGCTTTTTTTGACATACACAGAAATTCAGGGAAAGCACACCATAAACTACTCTCTGAATGCATTCTCTTGCTGTGAGACAGTGAAAAGATAGAAAGTCAGAAGAGTGGTTGCATCAGCATTTTTAAAGAGAATTTATGCATCCTATTTTTATTTTAGATTCAATTTGCCTTTACAAGTTGGAGTGAAGAAAGTGATTTTTCTTGTTTGTTTTCTAGGAGATGTGCTAAATGGCCAGGAAATATAGAATACACTAGAGAGTATGGAGACTTCTTAATTCATTGCCTTGGCGTACAGTAAATCTATTCCTTGAACAGCTTTATTTCTTTTATCCAGCAGGATTTCACCTAATGGATGGCATGGATATAAGATGGTGACTGTATAGTGAGTGATGTTACTGGTGGCAAGACTTATCACTGTGATTCAAGTAAAGAGAAGCAGCCCTTTACAAATAAGTGCTTTGTAAAGAAAATGGGTTTTAAACCAAACACGCCTTTCACATCTGCAAACAAGTTCAGTGCTATGAAGGATGTAAACTTACAACACAGCTCTGACTGAGTCATTCCACTTCACTCCTCCCCAGCATCTCCAACCCTGGCTTCATTCCAATCCTGAGTGGAGGAAGTAAATGTAGCAAGCTGGTAACCCTGACATAGTAGTGATATGTACAAATTGTTCCAAATATACCCATGTATTCTTGTTAGTACTGCAGATTTGGTGCAAGCCCAAACTGAATTGAAGACTAGCTAGTCACACTTTAACAGATGTGCTCTTTGATGGAATTTGGCTTCTAGTTTAGGCTAAATCATCAGGGCTTAAGAATAACATAGGGGGTCAAGAATTGTTTGGGGTTTTATTTGCACTACTAGACAAACAGGGAAAATTCTGCATGTGAACACAATATCAAAAAGAACCAAGATATTTGCCTCTATCTGCAAATAGGATGTTCTAGACTCTGAATTCTCAACATCTGTTTTTTTCTCCTTGAAAATTTTTACAATTATAAGGCTTTGAAGTCAATAATGCTAACTATTCCAAAGGTAGAAGATGAAAGGTCATGTGAATGATGCCTTTAAAGTTTATAATTTAGAACTGGCTGAAGAAAAGAAATTCCAAAGAAACTTGGGTCAGAGAGGCCTGTGGGGAAAAAATGGTTAAATCTTTACACTAAAAAAAGCCTACTAAACACTCTAATTTTTTGTATTGCTTTGGTTTAGTCTTTCTAGTGTTTTTTGTTGTTTTGTTTAGTTTAATTTAGTTTAGTTTTGGTTTGGTTTTCATTTGGTTTTGTTTTAGCTTTTTGTTTTGTTTGGGTTTTTTGTTTTTTGGGTTTTTTTTAAACTTGAACAAAAAATTTTCTTGAAATGTGTCTCTTTCACTAATATATTACTAGAAGGACAAAACAAAAGACAGTAACAGTAGAAATGCAAAGGAAAAGGAGTAAAGAGATACTAGATGGGCAATAGCATTGACGTGAGGACAGGCAAATACTTTTCACTAGCCAAATCTTAATGGGACAATGCCATATAAGTTAAACATACTGAGATCACTTCAAGATTGCCTTCTGCCTTTCTGTGTATATCTGATGATTCCACTACAAGATTCCGTAGAGTTTCAGAAGTCTATCAAATCCTCAATTTTATTCTCAAGAAACTGTGGAGGTGAGTCAACCTTGAAAAGGGTTTTATTTCATGTTTAGCAACAATGACAACAATACAATTAATTCATTGCTGGGATAAGTTTAAGTTGTTGTTCGATCTTGCACCTCCCTCAGTGCACACAAACACACACACATAGAGACCATAAGTGTTTTACTGCCTGCACTCAGGCCATCTTTGACAAGGTAAGGCTGCCTGGACCTGGTTTACAGCTGTGAGAAAACACTGTAGATAAAAATGCCCCTACTCTCCCACCCTGTGTAGGAGCCTTTGCAGCTGTGCCAGCACCTGGTGACATACCATGCTGATCCAGATCGTGACTCACAGATTCAAATCCCTGACTTGACCTCTTGGTCTCAGAGAGAATCCTGTCCAGCCCTGGTCACCATGAGGGACCTGGCCTGGTCATCCTGTTCCCTCGAGGGTGAACTGCACCTGTTAAGGTCATTTCCTGCCCTGCTCTGCTCTGCCCTGCCCTGCCCTGTGTTGGAGTTGTCCTTCGTTCTGTTTCCCCAAAAAACATCCCTCCCTATTATTTTCTGAAAAATGTGATTCTAAGTCTCCTCTGCCTTGGCTAAAAAACTTTGCCTTTCTGCTTGAGATATGAAGCACTGCATTGTTTTTTTCCCAGCCCACAGTATTTCTTCCCCAGTAGGAATTTCAAGTGTTCATTTTGATTCTATTTCACACTGTACTTCAGCCCAGTGAAGAATTTTATGAGATAAGAATCACAGCATCTAGCTCTCAAAGATCCTCCCTGAAGGTAACAACATGGACATCACTGAAAAATAGTCAAGATGAAATAAATTCCTAAAATCTGATACAAAATGGTAGGCATGTTTGAAAACTGAATATTCAGACTACTGGAAAGATTATGAAAACCAAAGTATCCAAGAACAGAAGACTTCCGGGATGACTGAAAAGAATCACTGTATTCCCAGTAGAAATATCTTGTGGGTGAATATAATTCATGGGCTGTAAGGTTTTCATCAGTTTTCTGCCATTCACTTCAACAAAACTTGCCTTTTATAGCATGTGATACAAAGAAGAGTGGATGCTAAGCTGCTGTGGTAATTGTGACTTTACTGACCTGTAGCCTAATTCCAGAATAAATGCCATGATATCTGTATCCACTGAAATCTTATTAATACAGTGTAACCAATAGTGAAATTAAGAACACTGATGCATAAGTTCCCAAATATCCTTCCATGAATTTGGTCATCCAAAGAATTCAGAAAGAGCTGGCTGGTGATAGTTATGGCATTTGATGTATCTAGGGTACCTTCATCTCCAGAATTTCAAGTATATCATACACTTTGTAAAACCTAATTTAACCAATTTAACCTAATTAAACCAGTGCGTCTCTAGACCAGAAAACCTTGAAATAGTGAGGAAAGGTAAGTTGAAGAAGGAAGAAGGAAGAAGGAGGCAAAGGGGAAGGGAAAAGGGAAGGCAGAGGGTAACAGTAACGGGAAGGAGAAGGGGAAAGAAGAGGAGAAGGGAAAAGGGAAACAGAGGTGAAACAGCAAGGCAAAGTGGAAAACTTCATCTCCTCCCACACTTTCCTGCTTTCTGGAAATACTTCTTCGTGTTGAAACCACATAGGATACACTTGTCCTCTATCAATTGTTTCAATTTCATTGGTAGTACAAGTACAGAATGTCAAAAAGCCCTGGCCTGTCAGACATGAATATTACACAAAACTGCAGATATAAGGCTGAATAATGAGGACATTAGAACACAGATCTCTCCTGGAGTATTCACATACATATAAACAAAAGAGTAGAACTGCTACTAGTGACCATTACAGATATGGTTAGAAATGCCACATTGACTTGTCACATTCTAAATATTTACATCAGTGGCTCAATGGATGGAATTTTTCTTTTCCTGGCCTTTTCTGCAATCTCACTTCTTTAAATTAGTTGGCAATGTCCAGCCATGACCCTTTAACCTTTTCTTTTCATACGGTAAACCCTTAGAGAACAATCTTTCTCCACAGATTTTAATTAAGTTTAAAATTTTAAGAGAAGGATAAGTCTTATGCTGTGTTAAATACAAAAAATTCAGAAAAGAACAGGAAGAACAAATAGGTTCAGTAAAATAAGTATGATACTTTGAACACTGGGGAGAGAGAGGGTCATAATGGATAGGACCTTAGAAATCCCTTATCTTGCTTTCATTAAAATACCTTTCTCCCACCTAGTTACTGAACTGAATGGTGCTTACAATCTGGGATTTCAAGTTTGTTCTTTTACAACCTTCGGCTTCATTACATTTCATGCCCTTCCATTACTATATTTCTGATTAATTAAAAGCCTTTGAAACTTATCCCTTTCAGTATTCAAACATTGACAGGAAGAGTAAATTATTGTCATTGCCTTACTTAACTCCTAGGGTAAAATCTTGTACCCTTTTCCCAGCACCCACCCACAGAAAATTGGTTTTGTGGAAAAGGGCTGTTTCAGGGTAGCACCTTCCATGTATGACCTGTTGATGAGTCCTGAAAGCCCTCAATTTCACTCCAGGTATCTTTGCAAAAGTGGGTCACTTTGCCCATACAAAGGAAGATTTCTATAGTGGCACATTATTTTTCAAAATTGGATGTAAGAGAGCTTTTCAACAGAAAAATATTTGTCATTAGGATTTGTGTTAGCATCAAACATTCTGGGAAATCTTTACACTAAAAAAAGCCTACAAAACACTCTATTTCTTCCTTTTTTCTATTTTTCTTTTTACTTTTTTTTTTTTTTGGCATTGTTTTGGTTTAGTGGGGTGGGTATTTTTGTTTTAGTTTGTTTTTGTTTGGGTTTGGTTTGGTTTTAGTTTTTAGATTTGTTTGGGGTTTTATGTTTTTGCTTTTTTATTTTAAACTTAAACAAAATTTTCCTTGAAATGTGTCTATTTAATTAATATATTATTTGANCTGAGGCAAAAGCCTTTTCTTGTGGGATGAATAATGCTTGAGGCATTATCCTTTTGTAAATTATAAAAAATGCAGAAACATAATAAAAGTTAAAATGCATATGGCATATTAAACATGTCCATATATATATATATATATATTACACATACCAAATACATAAATTACTAGAATCCCTAAAAATATAATAATATATTCTGGTCTTATAAGAAGTTCATGCCACTGCACTTTGTGATGGTTCTCTAGGCAAAAAAATTCACAAAAAACAATGCTGCCACGAATAAATAGTAATTACATTAAAGCAGCTGCTTCAGTAAGCATTTTTTTTTTAAGCTACTTTAATTTAGGCGGCTCTAGAGCTGCTTAAGGTTAGTTTTAGCATTTTATAACTTCAATACATTACAGGTGTCTTACATTTAATATAGAAAATGGAGGTATGACTTCATAAGTTAGACTGCATTTTGCCAAGCTAAATATAATATGGTACTATTAAATGGATCTCTTCAGTATTTCCCATACAAACCAGAAGGTGTTACTTCACAATATATGTTCAAGATAGAAATAGTTAATAAATTGTTAATTGGAAGGGAATGCAATACTCTCAAGAAATCTAGGCAAGCATTAGGCTTAATCCAAAGTTATTCTGAACCTGAAATCTTTAGCAATTTGAAAAATGTTAATTTTCAGGCAAATCCTGGAGTAATTCTGGATAAAATTCGGCATTATCTAGGGATTTAGAATTAGTTTAAATATACATAGATTCTGGCATAAAGAAATAGATTTTAGGTGATTTTGAGATAAAATATTTTGTCCTTAAGTAAGCATAAAGTTAAAAAAAATACACAAGCAAATAAAAAGCAGAGTATTTATCTTGATAAAGGTACAGTTTTAAAATATTATCAAGCTGAAATATTGTAAAACAGGATTTACTGCAACAATAATTTAAGGTAATAGCAAAGATGTCATTTAAGCAATTTGCAAATCGTATATTTCCTTGCTGTGTTTGCAAGATTACCTTGTGAATCATCAGGAAGCATAACTCAAAAAGCTTTTGATTTACATTTTCTTGAGACCTAAAGGCAAGACAGGACACTATGGATAAGATGAATTACTTGGTGATCTATTAGCTTTAATAAAGAAAAGGCTGCCTTTTCCCAACTGGCTCAAGTTAGCACCTGATACATTCCTGCAGACTATCATATAGATACACTGCATGGTAAAAGACTGTATCTGGATCAGTCTGTGAGAAGTTTTTTTGCATTATATCTATTAATAAACATAATTATGGTCCCGAGAGTGCAAAACCTGAGATGTACAAAAGTTCTGGATCATGAATACATCAGTTAAAATTATTTTAATAAGTAAAATGGTTTTCAAACCAACTTTGTCTAATATTTCTGTCTATACCACAGGTTTATTTCTGTGGAGGCTGCACATTTCTGCTGAATGCCTGCCTCATTCCATTCAGGTTCAGCTCTGTCTGCAATTACTGAAACATCAGTGTGCCTTCTTGTAGCATATTAAATAGCGTAGCTAACATCTGTTCTGTATTTATTTGTTCTTTTGTTTTTTATTCTAAAAGAGAAAGAAAATGAAAACAGGAACACTGTCTTTGTGGAGATTTCCAGAATGTGCTGCTATGGATTTGCATTTGAAATCAGGATCAGGAAAGAAAGAATCCCGGTACGTGGACTAGGTAGAAGTAGGGATCTTGTTTGTCCTCAGTTCCCAGGGGACACTATTTATTAGAATAAATAAACTCCAGGATTTAATCTTAGAGAACAAGCATACAACGTGCTAAAGCAATGGAAGTGCTGACACCAGCTTTCACTGTGAGGAGAAAGATTATATTTTCAGTAGTTTGTGCATAGTCTACTGAGTTCCATGAAGACAAGGAAAGCATCTTCAAATTTGTCTATCTTCCATATGGCAATCATGTAAAAAGAAAAAGCTAGGTGTGATACTTTCACCTAATCTATGCTGAAGGGAAATCTGTTATGTGGGTACATAAACCCAACAATTTGCTTCGGTTCATGTAACTCTTGCAAATGTATACATCATAAAAGAAAGTATGTTTATTCTGAAAAATAGTCCAAAATTGGTTTTGATAAAAACCTGTGCTTAAAAATACAATCTATGTGAAACACTTATGCTAGCAATCTTCAGCATTCTTCAGAAAAGAGATTTCCAGTTGAGATTTAGAATACTTTTTACCTCTGCATGGACTAGAATAATCTTTGAATAATGTATTCTACTATGGCTGGATCCTTAGGACACACACATTGATGGCACACAATGTCTATCCATTCCCTTCTCATTTCCCTACAGTTCAATTTTTTAATCTTACAACTTCCTACAATTCCTTCTCATTCTTGGGGAGGAAAACACAGTTACAGCATAAATATACCTTTTCATTCACTGATGTTCAGCTAACTCCAGTATGAAACTCTTCTGCAGAGCTTGCAGAGACAAGGGTTTGCTATTGTTTTCAGATGGTCTAAAACTCCTATAGGAATTGGATATGGCAATCAATCTCTCCACATTTATATGAAACTCAAAATTTCCCTCTGTGATCCTAGTTCTTAAACAGTAACCAATTTAAAATTGGTTCCTACTACTCTCTTTAATGAAAGGGAATAATGTAAAAAAAATTCATTTCACAAATGACATTAATCTTATTTAATTGTGAACTTCAAAGCTGCAGAGCTATTACAGTGATCAATTTAGTGCAAGAGAATTCTTGCACAAATTCTAATGTAAATGTAAGCAAGTGTGAGTTATCTACTCTTGGAAAGCTCTACATCTTACAGCGTCCTAGTCCTAGATGTTCATTGTCCACTTCCTACTAAGCAAAAATTTTTGATGCCTGTCAATAGGAAAAAAAAGGAAGGAAATGGACTCTGAGATTTAGGTTATAAAAAACCAACAAAACATCCTCCACATAACCAAACCAAAACAAACAAAAAAACCAACCAACCAAAAAAAAAAAAAAAAAAAAAAAAACCCCCAAAAAAAAAAAAAAAAAAAAAAAACCCCAAAAAAAACACAAAAAACCCAACCCAAAAAACAAAAAGACAAACAAAAACCCCAACAATAACACCAAAAACCCAACAAAAACCCCCAACCCAAAACACAACAAACCCAAACAACAACAACAATAAAAACCACCACCAGAAAACCCTCCCTAAAAAAACAAGATCACAAAAAATCCAAGCACTGCTGTCTTTTATCAAATGGATGGTAATCACTATTAAGTATGAAACTATAGGATTAAAATACTACTTCATGATATTTTGATCCTGATTCCCTCAAATATTTTCCAACACTCCTTACAGGGAAATACCGGAACGTAGATCATTTTAAGAAAATAACGTGGAGTGTTCTGGGCATTTCCTTTTCAATGAGGATGATTAAGGGAACCTTTATTATGAAATTTGTAATTTGTTGAAAAGTTATTTTTTATAATAAGAATGAATCTTCCAATATTTCTTTCAGAACAAAAAAGTTATACTTCAATCTTTTATTAGGAGGTTTTTGAGTTGTATTTTTTGGGGGGGATTTTTGTTTGTTTTTTTCTCCTAAGAATCTTCCCTCACTGAACATGTGCTGCATAATGCATTCTAGCAAGAAGATATACTGCTCAAATGATTTTTGGTAGCACTTAACATAGTCATAGCAGTGAATGAGAAGCAGTGATTACATGCTACTTTAACAGTATATAATGAGACTTCTGCCCCATAAATTGGAGAATTCCTCCATTTCCAAACAGAAGCACGTAACATGAAAGGCTGACAAGTGTAAAAATATGCAGTAACTGTCCACAGATGTTTTTGTGGACGATGTCTTCCACCTCAGGTCTTCAAGAGACCTCCCAGTAACTGGGAGCTTAATAGACAAACTAATGGACTGCTCCAAAGGAGATAGTGGAAATAACTTGTCATGCAACAATGCCTTCACTGCAGGCATCTCAAAACGCCTGGCACTCAGTCAAAAGCACTTTGAACTCCAAGTTGTATTATCACTTTTGCAAGCAACACCTTTTGGGGGTGAGGTCTTAGAACAGGAAAAATCTAAGTTTCTCTGCACTAATGTCACTTCTAAGGGAATGTTTCTGACATAAGATTTGTTTTAGAGAATTCATTTCTATGAATAATATTCAAGCCTCTAAAGCAAACTGTTGTACTAGAGGGACATGTTGCAGATCTTGAATAACTTTTATAATAATAAATGCATCAAATCAATTATATCATCAAAAAAAGTCTTTGGAGTAATATTTTTCCTTATTTATGTTATCTGGCTAGCCACTTGTTATTTCTTCCCAGCAGGACCATGAATGCAGATTATGTGAAAGAAAACACAAAAGTCAGTAGGTTGCAAGAAACTGGATTTTCTTCCTTTTCATGGATACCTGGAGCTGTCTGAATACCAAGAAATCTATCCAAAAGTTTTGACTTTTTTTACTATGAAATTGAACATGGCAGAAATTTTCTTCTGTACATGTACAACAAAAGTTAAGCTACAGAAAAACTGACCAACAGTCTGGCCAGACGACTAAACTAAATATCAGGAACCACGATACAGTTGCTGTAGTTTTCTGAAGAGTTCCTTGAAATCTCACCAAACCTGTGGTATGACAGGATTCAAATGTTAAAAACAATAGCTGTCATTGCACATAAACTTTCAGGAAGGTTAATACAGGCAAAGATTTAATTTTAAACACTGTAATCAGGAAGGAGAGTCAGTATTTTTGACAACAGAAATTAAACTGATGCATTTACTATATTTTAAGTATTCAATAACAGATGAAAAAACACTGGCTCCTTTCCTCTCCTCTTCCCTGAACTTCCCTTCCCCTTCCCTAAACTTCCCTGAACTTCCCTTCCTTTTTACTTCCTGTGACAGCAGTCTCCAAATCTGCACAAACACGAGATGGATATCCCAAGTCCTCTCATGATGCAGGCTACCTCAAGAATATGCTAAAGACATCTAAAAGTCTGTTGTGTTCTATTTTTTTTTTTCTGGATTAAATAGGGAGTGAGTCTAATTTCCTTCTTCAAATTCCTTCCTCCTTTCCTGAAAATGAAAGTGGCGCAGCAAACCTATTCGACAATTTTAGATTTTTGTATGTGGGTCAATTTGTGTAAAAATAGACCATTGTAAAAGGGAGAAGTATCCCCTCTAGCACATTGTGATTGCCTCAAGCAAGCAAAAGCTTGCTGCATTTAAATTGGAGGCTTTTCCCTTTGCCTCTAAAAAAAGCTTTATTTTAAGGCGTGAGAGCAGAGTGCCTGTAGGGAAAGAAAGACGATTTGTCTGTGTCTTCAGGAGACTCTGTAAACCTTTGGATGTGGAATGAACTTACACCACCTATTCATGAATTTTTAATAGAGTTCCTTAAGCACACATAGCACTTACCATGAACATCCAGAGACCTAGCCTTTGATGGAAATTCATCCAAATACTTTCAGCAAGTGCACTGCACAGGTAATGTGCAATTTTGGCAACTTGATTCTGCTCTTACCAATAAAGGAGATACATTTAAAAAGTGCACATTTACTGAGGTACACTGCTTAATTCCTTGTCTGGCTTCTGATGTCTGGCTTCTTATGAAGTTGAACTTCATAACAAAGTTGCAACCTAGTTGTGAAATAGTGACTGTATCTCTTATATGAGCTAGCCCATACTGCGTAAAAAAACAGCATCAGCTTACAAGTAACATAAAGAAGAGACCCATTTACTTTTTGGTTTAACTGTTACCTTAAAAATTAAAAATTAAAAAATAAATAAAAATAAATACCTGTTCTTTCTATGCATTACAAATGATCAATAAAGTCAATTTTAAAAACCCACAAGTTTGGAAAACAAATGAGAAGGAAAGTTTCCCTTCATCCCATGTTTATTACAGTACTCAATGAGTTAAAATCAGCCCATCAAAATTGCACCCCTTAATTGGGGTTTTTGTTGCCACTTCTGAGAAGATGATTAAGTTCCATTATAAGATGCAAAAGCATCCTGCGTTGTCATCAAAAACTTGAACTTGTTTGCCTAACTGAAATAACTCTATTGCAAAGAAGAAAGCTCTGACTAAAAAGTATTTTGAATTAACAAAAATGGTGACATATATAAGGGCTTCCTTTTGTATGAGGGCTTTCCTATGTAACACCAAAATGCTCATGCATATGTAGTCCCAAACCATGTGATTATCCACTATAACACCTATTTTCAGCAAAACTTTAGCCAACTGCGTCTATTCTATTCATTATATGGTATCTGATTTCATACTAAGTCTGTGAGGCAATATTGAGTAAGTGAAATATTTCAACCATTTTTCAATATAGAGTTCCTTAAGTAATTTTTGAAGCTTCCCACTTGTCTTCCATTACTTAATTAGAGTAGACGTTGATTTTCCTTATGACTGTATCTCTTAAACTCCCCCTTCTATGTTATTTCATACTAATAACAAAATATTTTATGCATTAAATATATTTAATTTTTTTAATTGTTCTTATGCATTAAAGTGTTAAACTTTTATTTGTATTATATCTACATAATATTATTTTAAAAAGTAAATGCATATCAAAGTATTTAAGAAAGGTGGACTCTCTCTGAAAAAAATATTCTGACTCTTGAAAAATATTGACTTGTTTTCTTACGAAGTAAATTCAAAATCACATGGCTATGTGAGATATCACTTAGTCAAAAATGATGTCTTGTCTCTAAATACAATTTTGCAGCAGTCTCTGGAGAGCTACACAAACTGGATTGTGGTATGTGAAAGGAAGGAGAAAAAATCCAGGGCATTCACAATTTAAAGTTTTGTCAGGAGAGAAATATGATTCCTAAACTAAAAGAAAGAAGTTAACAGAATTACAGAAGGGGAAAGTTAATGATCAAACTGTAGGGGAAAAGTACATATTTATTTAATGACTTCAGTAAAGCTAATATTTTCAGAGCTTGAGGATTAGATCTTCTGTTCACATTTGCTAAAATAGTTTATTGCTCTAATAGTTAACAGGAAACAGGGATTAAAGATGACTTAAAATGAGAATGCAGTACGATCCCATCAGGATATTTGATCGTATTTATTTTAGGAGCAAAAAGCAGACTTCAAAACTTTCTTGAGTTTTCCACTGACTCAGTTCCATTTCCTTTTTTTTTCTGTTTAAGAGTGCTAAGAAGTCCAGAACCTGGGCACAATGAGAGTAGAACCCAAGAAAGGGAAGTCAAACACATGCTGCCAAAAAGATGACAGTTGCATAAGTGATGTTAAGGTTGTGATAAATTAATTCTATTTACCAAGGTGTTCTGGGGATAGAGAGGAATCTCACTCCTTTTCTGGAATATAGCATGACAAAGGAATTAAGTAGATTTATAACATAAATTTCTGTCAGGATTCTCTAGGAGATTAAAACCAATGTATTTCTCATCTTGGATTTTTGTGTCTTAAATCCTGGAAGCTCTTTAATAACTTCCTTAAAACTTTAGATGGACATATTCTAAATTTACCAACATATTTTCATATCTGTTTTATATATCAAATTTATATACCAAATTTAGTGTCATTTGGTAGTTCAAGTAAAAAGTTAATAAGAGTAAGCTAAGTTAAGAGTGCATTTAGAAATTTTAATGCTATATAATTCAGAGGCTGTTGATAGTTGCCTTGAGAATACCATCTATGAACAGAAATTAAACAGAATATACATTCTTTCAGACATTATTAAGGGCAAAACA
Source organism: Sitta europaea (assembly GCA_013400255.1). NCBI lineage: Eukaryota > Metazoa > Chordata > Aves > Passeriformes > Sittidae > Sitta > Sitta europaea. Next base: position 37,416 of record VXBS01000184.1, read on the forward strand.
TTACCTAATAGAGTTTTAACACATTAATATTTTGGAAACAGAGACAACTTATATTAATTCTGTCCCTTTATTTGTAACTCACATCTTCCTTATGGAGAAGTGCTATGTTTAATTTGCCCATATTCTCAGCAGATCCTTTTTGTACCTCTGATATATCTACATGTACATTTTTCTTTTTTTCTGCGCTATCCTATTACATTACTTTCCTATCAAGAAACGGCTAAACATATCACATTGATTATTGTTCAATCATTAAAAAACCCAAAAAATTGGAGCAATTTTCTTGTACTATTATTTATGTCAATAATCAGTACCCTATGGCTGCTGCACATTAGCATTTCATTATCGCTCATCTCTCTGTGCTTAAGTGTAGTAATTTGTGTATCTTCCCTGGAACAATATAACTGAACCATTGGCTGTGCCAGAGAGCACTGAACAGTGAAAAGCCGGCACACTAAGCATTAGTAATTCCCATCCTAGTTTCCACTCTTACAGGGAATTTTCCAAGTAAGGCATATGAAAAATGAGGAAAACAGGGCCATGGAAGCATTCTGTTGTCTTTGCCATTTTCCACACACATTTAAAAATGAGGAGGAATTCAGTGTTCTTATTTTGTACAAAGCACAGGGCTCACTATATAGCAAAATTTTAATTTCTCTGCAAAGCTGATCTAAATGTGTGAAGGACCACTACAGAAATGGGCTTGATAATGTGCATTCTTAGTGCTGTTTCAGTGTCTATTGGCGGTACCAAGTTCTTCACAATTTGCCACTCAGTCATTAAGAGGTTAATTAATTAGGCTAATGTGTTTTTTCCTTGTCATATTTAAAGTGGGGTATGTAATATTTCAGTCTACTATATTCGATTCCTATTGGCATTACAATAAACTGACTCAAAGTGTGGGGTGCAATATAGCTGTAAGACTAAATTTCTACATTCAGCATTTGGGGTTTTCTGTGGGTTTTTTTCACTTGGTTCTTTTAAGATTTTACTGTTTGCTATTCATGCTAATGAATGATAACCTTGACAAAACCTTTGCATTCATTCCCCTGATTATTTGGATAAAAAACACGAAACACCCTTCCTTCTATTCTGGCTAGCCATACAGCCAAACCATGAGCAGCACACCTCCATCTGTACAGGACACACACTTTGGTGGCAGAGAAAAGCACAGCATTATAGAACTCCAGCTGTAGTAAGCTAGAATTTCAACTCAGGGACACCCGTGTCAAAGGCAGCACAAACAATGCTCTGTCCTGTATTGTCCTGTCTGTATTTTGTTTTGCAAGCTCAATACACCATTTAGTTTTCACTTCCTAAAAGGAAAATGGCAATGAGTAGTGACCAACACACAGTTGTAATGCAAAGGTTGTCACTACCAAAAGGTGAGAAAGCTAAGGATCACACTCAGGACCAACTGCAAATGAAAGGTTCTTAAACAGGAAAAACTCCTAAAACCTGTATTGTTATTGTGACAAAGATATTATTTAGCCCTTCATGCATTAGGTCCAGGAATTCTTGAGAAGATGGTGAAGCTTGGAGCTTACAGAGAGACTCTGAAAGTGATTCATTTTGACACATAATTATTTTTCAAACCATTTCACTACCTACTTTCATAAGAAAGATTACCTGTCTCCTTTGGAAGATTTGTAAACGTCACATTTTTTGTATTGGTAGAAAAATTTGGAATGCATCTGGAAGCTCATCTGTGATATGGAGTGTGTTTGGAAATCCATGTATACTGTCTATAATTAAAATACAAATAGAAAGAACACTGGCTTTTTATTCCAGTTTTGTTTAGGAAATAAAGCTTCATTTATGAAGAATGGATAATATTTAGGGAGATAATTATTATTCTATTTTCATGTGCCTTGAAAAAGTTAATTAAAATCAGAACTACATCTTGACAAAACAAAACACCACCAAATCACAACAAATGCTCACCTACTTTATCTCATTAACAAGACATGAAGTAAAGAAATGAGAATGTTAAGCATGAGACTTTTCCTAAATGAAAGTTTATCTAAACTGTCATGTAACATTTGAAATAAAACTTTTTAAAATTCTCATGGTGGATAGAGCTCTCTGGAAAATTCATTCTATAAGCTTTAGTGTGTTGGCTTTTAGTATAGTGTAAGGTTCAAGTTATCTAAACTCAATTAAAAATAAGTCAATTTTTCATTGTCTTTAGCTTATTTGAGGAGTCAGGTTTTATATTTGTTCACCAATATGAAATCACTTCATTCACTATTTAAAATTATTTCACCAATTATTTGTATTAAAAAGAAAAAATAGTTTTTTCCTCCTGCTCTTTCATCAACTATTTAATATGAATATTTTATATTCACTGCAGCTGGTCTTAAAACTTACATTGTACTTATTCTATGCTTTGGTGGAAAGGCCTAATGCTTCCCAAGCTTTAAACAATTGTTCACAGGTGTTCTTTATTTATTGTTGAAAATAAATGTCACTCAACAAATACAATTATTCTTGATCAATTGCATTTATTCCCAATCCAAAAAAATAATCTCAAGGTGAAGTGAGTCTATGGGCCTTTGCAGAAATAGTTGGCTTAAGCTTCAAAAATTAGGCTTTTTCCCCTCCATTAGGCATGGATATTTTTTGTACAAGAAAGAAACTTACAAAGCCTTTAAGTTGGTAAAAGACACAGATTTTGTGGTTGTAGGAGCTTCCCTAGTTAAATAATTATCTTCTTCACAATGACAGTTCATATTACAGCTGTGTAGCAAAAGAAAAAAAAAAGTAGGATCAAGAATAAAATTTCTAGAGCAATAGGTTATTCTTTTCAGTAAATATGGATTCCATCTATTCCTATTATCTGTCACCTTTTTCATGAGTAATTTAGCTTGAAAAGACTTGCTGTTTCCAGCAATACCTTCTTTTATACAGTTAAACGATGTTTTCCAAACCATGGAATAGTCACAATGGTAAGAATCAGATTACTTTTGTAAAAGATAAACAGCACAGTGTGGTGTGTAACTCGTGCATTATTGGAACTCTCTTTCCCAACGAGCCAGCCATTTTCAGTAATTAGAAATTAGTGTGCTAGCTTTCCATCCTGAGGCAAACCTGACAATGGATGACTATCTATTAAAGTTTTTTGCCATGAAAATGCTTGTTTATATAGGTTTTACTTTGAAGACTTAGTAAATAGTTACTGTAATAATGTTTAATTTTTGAAAAATCTGGACAAGAAGTATAAGAGAGATGCAGTTATATAGGAATCAATTATGACAGCTATTAAAATTAGTTATGTTTACTAGCCTTTACAAACTGGCTTTTGAGTATTCAGAACAAAGATTACTTTGTAAAATAGGTAGCATGGTTTCATCTTTCTTGCTGTTCTGTGATATTTTGTTTCCTTTGAGCCATCTATGTATTTCATGTACAGACTAAGGTTATCTGTTGCTAGTCTATTATTAGTTAAGTATCATGTACTTCCATTCTTACCTGGTCTAATAAAACAGGGCAGCTAGGGGTGGTTCCTCACATTAGAAAGCAATTTCACCTTTTAAAGATTGTTGTGAATATTCAGAACAGAAAAAGGTATCTAAATAATCCATTATTAAAACAAATATTTTCTCAAACCAAGAGGTGAAAGTATGAACTGAATGAGTATGCTAGAGGAAAGATACCAGGATCTTGTAGATAAGTTAGTTAATTATACTATATTTAAATATCTGCCTACACTTTTATCATAAAAAGAAACATATGGTAATATCCTCATGTTCTATGGCAATATGACAAAATTAGACACTCATTCCATAACAGTAAAATAAAATACTGGAAATTTCTAAAAGTCCTGAGAGCATTGTGTTTTTCTCTTATATTAGCCATGGTTTGAATTAATATACATTGTATTTGTAATTACTCCTTGAGACTCACACCAGCCTCTAAACAATTTTCAAACTTTCATATCAAAGTGTGCTTGAGAAATCATTGACTCCCTCTTTTGCAAAAGTTTTGTTGTATAATTGAATACTTGCATACTTAGGACTAAACAAGTCAGCAAACACCAGAAAACAATAATGAAAATAATGGTGCTGAAAGTATTCATTGGCACAGGCTAAGATACAAGAACACCATACAATTTTGACAATCCTGTATCTTTTAAATTTATTTCAAAATTGTTGATGTGAACAATGGTTAGTTTATCAAAAGAAAGTGTCATCACAGACTCGAAAAATTTTGATTTCATGTGTGTAAAAATATTTATTTAAATATATGAAGTGCCTAATTTCCCACAGGTGTTTCTTTTCTGTGTTTTTTATATCCAATAACAAAATAGAAAAATATTACTGAATAAAAATAACAAGAGATTAGGAAATCTAAATTATAGATAAAGCAAATAATTAATGAGGAATCATTGGCTAGATTTGTATATCGAAAGCAATGAAATATCTTTTTTTAATCTTTTCAAGTGTACAAAAACATTGCAGTTGTTTCACATAAAAAATTCAATAAGAAAGTCAGCTAATAATTTTTAATGTCAGTCATATTGGAGGGTGCACCTAGTTGTAATAACTGTCCCTCCTTATTTCCTTGTAATTAAAACAAACAACATCAGGGAAGCCTATGAACCATTAAGCGGATAAAAGACAAATTGAAATTTAGACCCCTTTGAAGGCATGGCTTGTATTGCAGGAAAGGACCTTTTGTATAATGGGCTTTTATATCCAGGAAGACAATGAACAAACTCCTCTGGACCATTTTTCCTTCTAACCTGCAGCTAAAAGGAGGAACAACTTTTCTCACACTCTTGCAGACATGAGTTCTCAAATTCTACTGCCATATGTGCTGGAAACTTTTTTTTGCTTGCATTTTACATAATCATCCAGTTTCACTAAGGAGAATCTGCTGTCTGCCTTACCCTTTGCAATGTACTTACTTTGAAAGGATTGGCTTCATTTTGATATGTTGACTTTCTTTCATATTTGGAAGGGTTCCTTTAATCACCAAGAGAAAGCATTCATATTTTTTTTAGTTTAAAATCTGGTCAAATTTTATATTTCTTATGCATATTTTTTTTGTTTTTGTTTTTTTTTTTTCATTGATCATAGTTCATGAAGACAGTAAACAAGTACCCCTACAACACCTACAAAAGCACAAGAAATTGTGAGCTTTTAGCTCTCCTACCAGCAGTCAAAGTAGGCTGGATCTAGATTTATTTAAAAGGTTGTGAGTTTTCATGTAAAACTGTGTAAGGAGTATCTGACTGATATTACTGATTTTACTTTCAATTAATATGGAACATGAGTGTTCTTTGGAGTCTTCATTTAATTCCTCCATCAAAACAGTGGTTTTTGTGTAGATGTTCTTCTGCCTAATTATATCATGACAAAAAAGGCTTTTCTGCCTCATTGTATTATGTCACTTCTGGGTGATAGTGATAGATAACAAAACATGAAATGGGGTTTTTGTACTGCAGCTTACCCTCTGACTTAGGAAGTAGATATCTTCAAAACAAATCCCAAAAATAAGTGCATTCTTGAAATACATTTACCATATTTGCTAAATCCAAGTGAGAGCTGATGAAAGTAATTCTAAAAATATATTCATTTGTTCCATGCCTGTACATAAATGCTCTATGTCTGCTGAATACATACTCTACAAGGGATAGCACAGGGAAAACTTTGTGATGGTTCAGATGATTCTACTCTAGTTTTGAGAGTAAAGAAGAATATACCTGACTCCCCATGGTTAAAGGTATCAATCTTGCAGTTGATAAATTTGGACGCTAGGTTGTTTGGGGTTTTTTTTCCTTTTTATGGTCTATTTCTTTTGAAGAGACGTTTTCTTTCACTTTGGAGATAACCTAGTAGGGTCACATTAACTCGTTGCAAGTCAAATAGAATATAGTAGTTGGTATTCTTGACTGCATAAGACATCTCTCAGTTAAGGAAGAAATGTTGGTGTACAGTGAGGAGAACCTGAAGGTTCAGTAAAGCATCAGGTAAGCATACTCTGAAAATTTACCGTGTCAATGTCTCATGTATACATGGACATAAAAATCTCCTAGCCTTACAGATACCTATTTGTAGTCATTATTTTATTTTCCAGGCTCTTGTACTTATGTGGAGGGAGGACTGCTTCAGTCATATAATGCATTGTAAGCAAGCATATCACAAAGTGGTTCATACCAGGCAGATTTCCAAATATATCCCTCTCTCTGCATATTTCCTTTCCCATGAACACAAGCATTAACTGAGTAAACTAGTGGAATAACTGTCTTGATGTGCCAAGGGTGGGATTGCAGTTCAGTACTTTCAGATCTCCCAGAACTGAGGCCCTCATTCCAAATTGCTCTGTTGTAAACAAAAACAAATTCCCAGTTGGAACACCTGTGTGCCTTATTCCCCCTAACACTGTGTTAAAAATTAGAGCCTTCTAAGACTTGAAATTTTAGGAGCATCTACATGCTTTTTAAAATCTTCCCCTAAACCCTCTGGAGTCCATTTCTCCACAGGTACCCCAGAAATTCACAGCTAGGACTTCCAAGCAAAAAATCCACGTGCATTTATTCAGTACTTACTGAGAGAAGATAATCCAGCTGTTCCTTATTCAGCTCACGACACTCTTCTGTACAGCCATCCAAAATGTAAAATTATCCTGATACAACCCTTTGCATTTGTTTCTCAGTCTGTAGATCTATGGCAGTCTTTCTTGACAGATAATGATGCCCTATTTTCCAGCTGCACAGGAGATCTTGCAGGTAAAATGTTCTCATTTTTGTGTTTCTTCCATAGAAATGGGATGTTTTCTTGTTCAGGATCATGATCAACATTTCTGATCAGTACAAAGTGAAGCACTAGAGAAATCAGAATTCCGTTAAGACTCTTTGGCTCTGAATAATCACAAAGAGCCAACGGTGCCAGGAATAAATCACATGAAGAGAAATACTTTGAGCATAGGAATGGAGCTGTGAAAACCTCACTAGAACTGGAATGCTCCAGAAACACAGAGAACAACTGGAGAAGATTTAAACAGCATCCAGCTTTTGGGTACAGACATAGGACTACAGAATAAGGGAATTATTGCAGCTTATAAAAATGATAAAGTTTCAATTCTAAATGTCTGCTACTTGCTCGTGGAAAACACACTAAAATATGTTGGTGTAACCATGTTTGGAAGTTAAAAAAAAAAAAAA